>JAVXUO010002650.1:0-60822 GCA_033065855.1 Escallonia rubra | reverse complement strand
TTGTCACTGTATTCATCAATTTGTGATTTTATACTCTAGATTTTTTGTGATGTTCTAGACATGATGTTCATCAAAAAGGTATAATTTGTTAACTTTATATTTAATTCATTATAGTTTAATTCGATTTTTTGGCATGATGAATTCGTCTATTTATCTTACTAATTTAAATTTGTTATGTTCAATAAATTAATAATTGTTAATTTGGAGACACTTTTGAGATTATGCATACCGTATGTTTGTCATCCTAATTTTAGGTAATATTTTCAGTTAGAAATGCCATTTGATTGTTAAGCGTAGTCTATTTCTACACAGCTCTTGTTTCACAATGTCTGATTTCGTGTCGAGCTCCAACGTCCCCGTAGATGCTAGTGATCCGTATCTAGGACGAACATTTGCTACGTTGGAAGAAGCTGAAGAATGTTTTCGAGCGTATTCATTGAGGGTTGGTTTTGGCATTAGAATAAAGACTTCAAGAACGAGCACCATAACGAGAAAGATATGCTCTCGCTTATACGAGTGCCATAGGAGCAGAAACCCAGTGCAAAATGAGACACGCGTAGGCAATGATGACAGTGATGACGAAATAGGATATCCGCGTAGAAGACGGGACTGCTTTGAGCGCACAAATTGCCAGGTCAAGATGTTCGTAAGCTACAAACCCAAACAAGACCATTGGCTTATTACCAGCCTGGAACTGGCACACAATCACCCGTTAGTAACCCCTTCTAAGGTGAGTGAGATGCATCAACACAAGAAGATGGGTAAGGTCGCAAGGAGCCTGATTCAGACAATGAGCAATGCGCGACTAGGACCTACCGACATGATTAATGTTCTTGCTGAACAGGCTGGGGGAATTCAAAATTTGACCTTTAACACGACAGACGTTCGTAACGCGGTCCGAACCCATAGACGAGCCGCGTATGACCTCAATGATGCTCAAGCCACAATGAGCCTATTGAAACGGATGCAGATGGAGGACCGCAGTTGACCTTCGATTATAAACTTGACGACGAGCATCGAGTTAGCACAATTTTTTGGGTCGACGGTCGTTCGAGGCTTGCTTATAAGCATTTTGGGGATGTCGTGACGTTCGACACCACATACCGTACCAACAAGTACTCGATGCCGTTCGCCCCTTTCACGGGGGTCAATCATCATTATCACTCCATCCTGTTCGGGTTCGCCTTGTTAAGGGACGAGACCGAGAGTTCTTTTGAATGGTTGTTTAGGACGTGGCTGGAAGCAATGAACTTCAAAGCACCCAAAGTGATCATCACCGATCAAGATTTGGCAATGAAGAAGGCTATTGCGACCGTCTTCCCAGACACTCGGCACAACTTGTGCACCTGGCACATAAGCAACAAATACCCGGAACGGCTGCATCACGTGTACGCAAAGTATCAAGACTTTAAACAGGATTTTGACAAGTGCGTCCTCAAGTCGTTAACGATTGAGGAATTCGAGGAGAGGTGGGAAAAGCTTGTTCGGGATTACTCATTGCAAGACAACGAGTGGCTCCAGCACTTGTACGAGCGCAAAGAGCAATGGATTGGCGTTTACACGAGGAGGTATTTTTCAGCGGGCATGAAAACGACGGGCAGGAGTGAATCCATGAATGCCACGTTCGATAGTTATGTGGGTACAGCTACCAATTTGAAGACTTTCGTTGCATCCGCACAAAAAGCGGTAGCTTCGTTGTTCGTAAAAGAAAGGGCTGCCGACTTTGCAACAACGTACAAACAAAGGAGAACGTTGCTCGAGACCCCGCTGGAGATGAACGGTGCCAAAGTCTATACGAAGGAGATCTTCTTGCTATACCAAGTAGAGCTGCGAAAATCCGGACGATACAGTATAAACAAGGTGGCAGAAATGTCTACGCGTGAGTACAAGGTTTATTCGCTCGTGAATGACCTCGTCCCTGAGAAGCTGCGCAGAATGTATACGGTGAGCCACGACACATTGACGGACTCGGTGACATGTGTTTGCAAGAAGTTTGAGTTCCATGGCATCCTGTGTAGACACGTTCTGCGGTTTTTCACCCAGAAGAATATCAGGACAATCCCCGATAAATACGTCTTGCCACGGTGGACAAAAGGTGCAAACAGGTTGCACGGTACCATTTCCTTTCCGGAGCACCCGTATACTGACTTTGAAGAATCAGAGACGTTGCGGTATAATCATCTGGTGACGATGTTCACCCGTTTGTCCGTAAAGGGTGCTGCTACAATGGTCGGTTATAAACATCTCCTCGAGGTAGCTCAGCAACAAGAGCCCATCGTCGACCAGTTGGAAGCAGCTTCAGTCACCAATGCGATTGACACCGAGCCTACGACGGGGGTATCAGAAGATGACGAGCCGGAGGAGGAAGACGACAATGATATCCGTTTGTTGGATCCAATTATATCGCAAACGAAAGGCCGCAAGAGATCTACGCGGATGAAAAGCTCTATTGAAACGGCAACTCAACCTAAAAAGCTGCGAAGGTGTGCATTGTGCAACAAAATGACCGACCACGACAAGCGGAACCATTACAAGGCACTGGGGATAAGTTCAGGGGGTTTGCAAGACGGGGAAGAAGGTGACGCCGAAGATGAGGACGAACAAGCTGCAGTGGACCTTTAATTTTTTGTACAACTTTATGACATTTGTAATAATTTTCGGAGGGATAATTTTTCGACCGGGTACTGGAATTTTTTTAAAATGGACCTATGAGAGGCCATCGAATCAAATCTAAAGTCTTTATTTCATATTGTTTTGTAAGCCCCGTCCGCTATACAATGTAGCGGACGTCATCGACTTTTGGTCTTTTACGTCCGCTATATTGTATAGCGGAGAGGTGGCATCGAAGTAAAACTTTTGGTCTTTGTACGTCCGCTATACAATGTAGCGGACGTCAGAGCAGGCAAACTTTTGGTCTTCTTTAATGTCCGCTATATAATATAGCGGACGTCATCGCAGTAAAACTTTTGGTCTTCTTTTACGTCCGCTATACAATGTAGCGGATAAGTCTATATGATATATATTAATCATATCGGGCAATCGGCTGTTATCAGTCCAATCTGGAGGGCACTCTCTCTGTCTGGAACATCTAGCCCAGGCCACTACTCCATCTCCGGCGACCCACATCTCCGGTGACCCACAACTCCGGCGATAAACCGTCCCCCCCTCAACGCCGACCTCGATGGCTTCTGGATCGGAGACCACCTACGATTTTATTGGCAACTTGCACCTGGCAGGCAAACACTTTTTCAAAGTCATGCTGCCGGGTTTGAGAATGAACTTGTATGCCATCCCTCTATCTCTGTATTTTCGTGTGTTAAATCTTTTGGTTAAAAACTAACCTATTTTTTGTGTATTGTGTTTGTTAGGACATACCGGAAGCCTTCACCAATCAATTTACAACAATTCATGACAGTGCAAGATTATATAGCCGCAAGGGGGCATGGCAGGTTGAAATCAAGCTGAAGCCCGGCCGACCCCAAAAAAAGCAATTCGCAGAGGGTTGGAACGTCTTCGTGCGCCAGCATGGCCTCGAACTCGGGGACTTTGTAGTGTTTGAACACCTTGGGTGGTGGGATTTTCAAGTTGTAATCTTTGATCGGAGCACTTGTGAAAAAATTTCTTTCCCCCAATGTGAACCCTAATTTATTGTTAATAAAATAATTTGTGTTCTTGTTGATTGTGTTTCGAAATTTTTCCTCGCTTAATTGTGTCGTTTGAGATTCCCTCGATATATTGAGATCGTTGATAGTGAATCGTAGGTTAATTGCAGAAACTGATTTTACGTCCGCGATAAAATGTAACGGACGGCATAGCAGACACTTACGTCCGCGATACAATGTAGCGGACGGCGCAGCAGAAACTCCACCCATCCACACTTAGAAAAATTTGGTCTTCATTTTACGTCCGCGATACAATGTAGTGAACGGCGCAACAGAAACTCCACCCATCAACACTTAGAAAAATTTGGTCTTCATTTTACGTCCGCTATACAATGTAGCGGACGGCGCAGCAGAAACTCCACCCATCAACACTTAGAAAAATTTGGTCTTGATTTTACGTCTCCCATACAATGTAGCGGACGGCGCAGCAGAAACTCCACCCATCAACACTTAGAAAAATTTGGTCTTCATTTTACGTCCGCGATACAATGTAGCGGACGGCGCAGCAGAAACTCCACCCATCAACACTTAGAAAAATTTGGTCTTCATTTTACGTCCGCGATACAATGTAGCGGACGGCGCAGCAGAAACTCCAGGTCTTGATTTTACGTCCGCTATACAATGTAGCGGACGGCGCAGCAGAAACTCCACCCATCAACACTTAGAAAAATTCTCTACCTACATTTGTCCGCTACATTGTATAGCGGACGGCACAGCAGAAAGACTAAACTTCACTGCTTAGAAAATTTTTGCACCATTTCGTTTTTCCACATTTCAATCATTCCCAATGAGGCCAAAAACCCAACAACATTCATCAGAAAAATCAGTATTCGACAACAGAAATCAACACAAATCAAATCACACCAATGGCGTACGGTTTATGTAAAAAATACTGTTATGATACAATTTCAACTGGGGTCCGCATGTTGGGGCGGATTCTCGTCATTAGCCGGATTTTCTATAAACCTAACCGCTCTAGGCCGGCCTTTCATAATTTGCCAAGCTATTCTATATCTATAGGCTTCAACTTCTGCTTGGCTCCAGACGGCCGCCTTGAGGCTCTCAGAGCGACAAATGAAATCCATGTACATGCAAAGGAAGACGCCGCAGTCCGAAGTGTTACGTTGCTTGGGCCTCCTCTTCTTCAATCGCCTATCGAGATTTGGCCGCGCCGGTACGGGGACATCACGGACACGATTGACCATTGCACAAAAAATATTCTGCGAGAAACAGAAAATGGCGTAAGACACGAGTTAAAATTTATGGCAAGATAGAATCAGAGCATTATACAGCGATCGTAATATTACCAACGAGTCCAACTGGGCTCTGTACATCTGCAGCACAGGCATCTGATGAGTATCGTCGTGGAGACTGTCGATCACCGATACGACTTTACTTGTTGGGGAGTAGCAAACCAAGTACCAGTGGCTTTGCCCTAGAAATGGGATTAGAAACACATCGGCAACACTTGCGCTCACCGGACTATCCCTATTAAGATACGCTCGTAGGTTAACGGACGGTCTCCACTGGGCCAACTTTTTCTTCCCCCTATTTTCGACCCACTCCTGCCATTCAGACACTAGGATGCCATGAAAAAAGGCATCGAACAAAAAAACGGCCGGATAGGTCGGCTGCTGCCGACACCTTTCCTTCAGAATCTCCACGTAGGTGGAGACGACACCGTTGTCTAACCAACTCCCCAGAGCCAGGGAGGCCAGTTCTCCCCACGAGCAACTGTAATCCATGCCCTCCGGATGATTCACACTATACAACGCTTGGTCATGCGGGAGGCCGCTAAAATAACGCTCTCTGATTATCTGGCATTTCTGCGGCTTTAGGGGCTTCAACGGATGTCCTTTGCGATATTACCCTCGGGGGTCGACCGGGGGGTATTGCACTCCTTCGGGGGGGTCGACGGGGGGATATTGCACTCCTTCGGGGGGGGGGGGGTCGACGGGGGATATTGCACTCCTTCAGGGGGGGCAACGGGGGGTATTGCCCGCCTTCGGCAATAGATGGTCCTGCCCACGGGACAATGGGCAGACTGATGTTTCCGAAACCCCAGTCTTGCGTGACTTGACTCTGAGAGAGGGGTTGGGGTTCCGAATCCAATAGTAAAGAGAAAGAGGGCGCACTGTAATCTTCCCACGGCGCTTGAGCCTGGCCCATGGTTCTTGGCGCTCCCCAATCACCACCCATCTCCGGTACAGAGGGAAAACCATATCCCTGGCTCACTCCCGAAGTCTGTCCCGAGGGATCGGTGCATCCCTTGGGAATAAACGGCCGCTGCCACGGGTTTGGCTGTCCCGATGCTTGCCGCAAAAAATTCCCGCAGCCAAACGCCAACGCTTCAGCCTGTTGGCGAAGCTCCTCGCCCATGGCATCCACCAAATCCTTCCGCTCGCTCAACTTCTGGAAGAAGGGGAACGAGGCATTAACCTACATCCAGAGAGATAATAAATAAGTAACTTCGTACACACTTAGAATGATCAAGTTCAATTAGAAGCACTGGTTGGGCAACTTACCAGATTGTATGCCATGTGCTCATCGATCTGACCCCTAGGGTGGTACTTCTCCCCGCGTTCAAACCTTACTGGAGCTACTCTCCTCCGGGTGATGCGGTAGTACCACTCATTGTACTGTTCGATGCTGATGACGGGGTCAGGCTCCGACACAATGGCCGCCAGCGTGTCCTGCCAAGAATTCCAGACCTCAATTTCACGCGTGCACAACTCGTGCGCATTCGCCCTGCCAAACAGTCCGACACCCGGTGGGTTCCTGTTAAGCCTCATATCTGGCGTGCCGGCTGGCAACCCCTGCAGGCAGTCAAAATGGCGCATAGCGCGATCTGGCAGCTGCCACTCAGCGACCTCGAAGTGGATCAGGGGTGTGCGTTGCAACCCGGAGAGCGTGAAGACGAACGACTCTCCCACCCGTCGCGCCAAACGTTTGTACGGTGCCCATCGTATCTGGCCAGGAGATAACGAGTCGAGCTCCCCCCGATAGTATGAAATGTTGTGATGGGGATCGTCTCTCCTCTCGTAGTGGGTTTCCTTCCGGCTGTACTCCCAGGCGCACAACCGAGGCCACACATTATATGTTCTGTCCCTACGCCTGGGTGCGCCGGTAGCAAGGTGTTCATAAGACCACACCTGAGAGCAAAGACATTAAAAAAAGTATCGTCAACATTTATTGTCCATTCAACAAAAAAAAATTAACAAAGAGCACGTAATGAAGAATTGTATGATATACCTGCAATAGCGAGAGACATGCATATATCGCTTTGGAGTCGGGCCTCGTTGCCTTGTGCAATGCTCGGTACAGGTATGCAAGAGTTGCTGCACCCCAGGCATAATCCCCAACCTCAGCCAGGTTACGCAAAAACGGTAAATATTTGACGCTGACCGTGTTCTTCGACGTCGTTGGGAATAATATTGCCCCCATCACCCACCAGAGGAAGGCTTGTGTGTACAGCACAAGGTCATGGCCCGTATAGTTTTCTGGCAAAACCCCGTAGGTATCTACCAACCACTTCAACTTGATACCACCACTGCTAAATCCATCCTGGGGTATCGAAGTAAAGAAGTCCCTAGCGGTCCTCTTATTCGTTGCTTCGGACGGATGAGCTATTACCGGCCGCCCCGTCACCGGTAACCCTAAGATGAACCCTACATCTTCTAGGGTAATTGTCATCTCTCCGAGAAGGAAGTGAAACGTATTTGTTTCACTTCTCCACCTTTCAACAAGGGCACCTATTAAGTGCCGGTCAAGTTGTTGAAAGATCTGCCCATGCGTGAAATCCCAAACCCAATCCCACGCAGTAATCTTTTCTGGGTTCTGTTCAATTTCCAGGCGTTGAAATTATCGCTTATTTCTATCTTTTTGACAAGTGCTCTTTCCTACGAATTAATAAATATTATTTAAGCAAAATAAATGATATACAACGTTCGCAACTGAAATACGTAAGCAAAATAAACGATATAAACGATAAAATAAGTATCTTACTCCACCATCCCATATGAGCGTACTGATATGGGATGCTTGGTCGTATAATACGGACGAATCTTCTAGTCCAGGGTTGAAATCCATTTTTTGCAACTGAAATAATGGAAAGAGGGCAAGGTTGGAAGCGTAAACATTCCCAAACATACAACGCTAGCATATTCAGCGCTAGCATGTGATCAGATAATACGCAATACACATATATAATATATATGTATATACATTGACAAACGCTAGCATAGTGCCGATCTACTTGCCAACGCCGCAAGATGAACTCTAGATTATGAACAAAGAAAGGATTAGTTTGTGAACTTATGTGATTGATGAGACGATTAAAGGATTTCTTGCAAAGAAATTGCAACGATCTACTTGCCAACGCCGCTGGTTTGATCGTGAGAAAAAGGAACGCTGGTTTGATCGTGAGAAGAAGGAATAGTTTGATTGTGAGAAGAAGGAATGAATAGAAGTTTAGAAGGTTTCGAATACTTGCCAACGTCCGCTACACTGTGTTGCGGACGCTGGGATAACGACAAAGTAACAGTCGTGCATCGACTGATGTGACAACTGTCAGGGGGAAGTGGGTGGTTTGACGGAAATAGTCGTCCGCTAGACAGTATAGCGGACTACTTTTTGTTGGCCCAAGAATGTCGTCCGCTACACAGTCTAGCGGATGGGTGAGCGAGGGCAAGATGGTAAAAATATCCGTCCGCTACACAGTGTAGCGGACGACTGACAGCGCCGTAAAAAAAAGTGATCCGGACCGTCCATCACGACGCGATCGACGGCGAGATCGCGCTGGCAGGATATCATATTTTGCCTACGCTGTTAAGGGATCAGCTCCCTATATATATATATATATATATATATATATATATATATATATAAGGTTTGAGTATAATACTCAAACCTATAATTACAAATTCTCAACAATCATTCTCAATTCAGCAAATATTTTTCAATGCACATTAGGGTTAAATAATTGCTGATCCATCAGCAATTATTTAGCCCTAAAATAGACACAATACATATATATAAAGAATGAATTCTATACTAATCGAATAGTAAAATGTATACAAAGTTTAGGAGGGGTACAATTAAGTAGGAGAGCGGAGGGGAGTACAAGTCGGGGGGCATGTGAGTGGGATACAAATAGCTAGGAAGGGAAGGGCTGATCAGGGGTCAGCGAGTCCCGGATTTGGATCTTGCTGATCGTCCTCTTCCATGGGGGCACTGTGATCCGGATCTGACTTGGCACGTCCAGCAACAGTGTCCTGCATGTAAAGGCACGGACGTATTAATCTCGATAACACATAGTATATAGTGTTTACTAAACGTATATAGTGGGTGTTCTTAATTATGCACCGCGATCATCCTATACAATTCTCTGTTTACGCTGGGGGTCGATGCATACCCCGCGTGTCGGTCCATTGCCTCATCGAGATCCTAGAAAACATCAACATTAATTCAGATCAAATATAATTTAAATATAGATCTAGCATTATGACCAAACGCAGTTATCAAATATACTTGAGGTAGAACCCACAGAGGAAAGAGAACCAGCACGCGTGGGGAGGAATTGACCTAGGTATGGGGCATCTGCTAAGGCTGAGGCTGGGCAGCGGGCAGGCCCTCGCCTTCTGGATGTGAGTACTATGTGCCTCGTCATCAGTGGGCAATCATGACGTGGGAGCCACCGGGGTGGACGCAATTAGGTGTCCACCTCGACCACAAATGGCCCGTAATCTATCCATGTCTGACTTCGTGTACAACAAGTCCAAAAGAGACATTAACACATTAAAAACAATGTATAGTCCACAACATGTTATTGGGGCAAGAGTGAGCTGCTTGCGGAGTTAAGACAATATTTCTCATAGAACTCATCCGACTGTGTGGTGCATTGAAGGAGAAGGTTTTAGTTTTCAATCAATATCTTAACCCATTAGAAATAAACACATTAAAAACAATGTATAGTCTATAACATGTTACAACGCTATATAAATGAACCAAGTATATATATGAACCGAGTATAAAAATACTATATGAACCAAGTACTAAAAGAATGCATGTTACAACAGTACAAGTTATTCATCTTCATTTTAGGAATCATCGGCACTATCATCGTCGGACTCGTCATCCTTTTCTTCTTGGGACTCGTCGTCTTTTTCATCGAGTAATTCTTCCTCTTCATCAGTAGATTCAACCTCATCATCTTCAACACTTTCTACGACTTCCGCATCATCATCTATGACTTCGTCTCCTACATCAAATATTGGTTGAAGAGGAAGATCGTCCTCCTCGTTGTTCACCTCAACAGGTACCAAGCCAGGTGCTTGGTCGGTTTGAAAGGTGTTTACCTCACTTTCATATGCCATGGGAAATTTCTTGGACTCAATAACTGTATACCAATGAGATTTGGGATTTGCGACGTCTTTCGCGTAAAAGACTTGTGCAGCTTGACTAGTAAACACAAACGGCTCATCTGATGCAAGTCTTGACTTAACATTGACATCTACAATCCCTTGCGAGCTAACACGGATTACTCTACTGCATGTGACATCGAACCATGTACACTTGAACATTACCAGGTGGTTTTGGGAACCCAAATATGTTAGCTCAACAATCTCATCCAGCTCTCCATAAAAGTCCATGCAATTCTTGTAATAACTGTCTTCATTGACCAAGACTCCACTGTTTTGGATTTGTTTTGTTCGGTCATCATCTTTTATGTTAAACCTAAACCCATTGATGATATAGCCTCCATGATAGGCTGCTTGTTTACTAGAGCCTTAAGCTAGTAATTTTAATAAAGAGGCTACTGGTTTATCGACCGATTGAACCTATTATAGAAAACGGTGAAAGTTAATTAACCACATAGCTATATTTTGGTTAAAGACTTACTCGTCTTCTGAACCACTCTACAAATTGCGATTTTCAATGAGATTCAAGTCTAGCGGGATCAGTGATTAAAGATTCTGCATCGAACTCACTGCACATCGAGAGAGTTAACCCCCTGATCACACATTTTCAATTATGTACAATAATTATTTGAAGATAGAAACTTACTCAACGAATGCTGAAACTTTACCACAATTTAGAAGGACATATATTGTTGTAGCACTGTACTCTACATCCGTTAGCCACCAAGTATAAGTTCGTCCGAACGGACTACTTGAATATTGAAAACTGTCCTTCTAAATGTGTGCTGGCTCCGATTTCGGCCTAGTTGATTTAACCTTGTATCAACATTAGTCCCAAAATATTGGCTACAAAAGTTTACAAGCTCTTCCATTACGTAGGTCTTAGCAATTGAACCCCTCAACACCAGTTTTATTATGGACTTTCTTCTTTAAATGGAACATGAACCTAGAAGTTTAATGAATAGAATTAGGTGGAATATCAACGACAACAGGGTTTGCATTACGTGTAAACGAACAACATAGAGTTAAAGCAATACCTCTCGAATGAATACATCCACCGATATTGCACAGGCCCACCCATCTTAGCTTCATACGCCAATTGAACGAGCAAATGCTCTATTGAATCAAAGAATGACAGTGGGAAGATTTTTTCGAGCTTGCAAATTGTCAACACAATGTTCTTCTCAAGCACCTCCATGTTACTCACCCAAATTGTAGAAGAATAGATATCTCGAAAGAAATGATATAATTCAGTTAAAGTCTCGCATACAACCCTTGGCAACAGTCCCCGAAAGGCAATAGGAATGAATCTTTCCATAAATACGTGACAGTTGTGACTCTTCATCCCTTAAAAACTTGCATTCTGATACATTGCAGCAACGAGATATGTTGGATGCATACCCATCCGAAAGCTTCAAATTCTTAACCCATTAACATACCTTCTTCACCTGTTTCTTAACTAGACAGTAAGGTGCTTTCAAAAGTATCGTCCTCCTGCTAACTGTCTAAGGATGCAGTTTCACGGCGTACACCCAACTATTATAGATCATTTCTGGCTTTAAGGTGATCTTTCGATTTTGCTTTGACATTCATCACTGTGTTGAATTCATTATCGAAAACATACTTCTCAATGTACATCACATCCATGTTGTTTAGGATAATGAGTGTTCTCCAGTAGGCTAACTCCCAGAAAATACATTGTTTCGTCCAGTTGTGTTTTTTCCCTTATCCTGGAATCTTTTGATATGGTACACCCTTGCCGTATGGCATGTCAGTATCAAGTGCCTCTAAGTCAGAAGCACTTCTTCACTAGATGGATAGTCCAGTGTGACAACCTCACGCTCGATTGTCCCGTCAAATTTATCCTTCTGCTACAAAACTGATAGTCTGGTGGCAAAAGCTTTCGGTGACATCCAAACTACGAGGACTTCCCACCGTGCTTTAACGTATGATCAGGATTCACGCCCATACAAGCAGGGCATGCTAACTTTCCATGTGTGCTCCACCCATACGTCATTCTCAATGTGGGGAAATTGTGTATAGTCCACATCAAAGCAGCCCTCATCTGAAAGTTATGTTTAAGGGATGCATCATAAGTTTCAACTCCATGGCTGTTTGAACTCGTCAATCAATGGCCTTAAATACACATCTCTGTCCTTACTGGGACACTTCGGCCCATGAATAAGCAACAACAAAAACATGTACAGCTTTTTCATGCACATGTCCGGTGGAAGGTTGTACGGGACAATAATAATAGGCCATGTGGAGTAAGGCGTGCTGGACTGCCCGAAAGGGTTGAACCCATCGGTTGTCAAACCAAGTCTAACATTCCGAACTTCCTAAGCAAAGCTTAGATGCCTGTGGTCAAACTCGCCTCTCCATCAGTTAGGTGTGTCAGCACATCGGCATCGTTGCTATGAGTCTCACAGTGAGCCCTCATATCTTCAGCCGTATTAGAGGAGTAGTACATCATCTGAAGCCTTGGGGTAAGGGAAAAATATCGTAATACTTCCATGCAATATTTTTCTTCTTCCCTTTGTCCTGTTTATACCTTAAATGATCACATACTGGACATCGTGTGAAGTCCTTATTTTGTTTCCAGAACAATACACAGTCGTTATTGCATGCATATATCCGCTCATAGCTTAATCCAAGTTTTCTCATCATCTTCTTCACATCATAGTAAGATAGGGGCAGCTTTTCACTCTCTGGCAAAATTTATTTGATAAAAGTAACAAAGCCATTAAATCCTTTCTCACTTAGCCCGTGGTCCGATTTCAAATGTAATAACCTATTAACCGCAGACAGCCGTGTGTATTTTTGGATTCCATCCCACAACGGTTCCTCCGCGTCTCTCAACAAATCATAAAACTGATTAGCCCCCCCGTTTGGTTGTTGAGGACTGTCATCGCCGTGGTAGTCACCCCATTCAACGTTAGCATGCCCAACATCCCTAATCATATCTCGGTAATCATACTGTGCCTCTTCCCTAACTTTAGCTTGACTAGCCGGGTTGGATGACAATACTATCATTTTTTCGTGTTGCGTCCAACTTGTGTATCCACCCATAAGACCGCACTGGAAAAGATCCATTTTATGACCATTCTCTTTCTCCAATGCAACAACTCATATTTACTGCGCGGATACCTTATCGTCTCAAAGTCAACATATGCAAGATGCGCGTAAGCAAACTCGAGAAATTCGTCGACGCGATTCTCAAAATCATCATCATTCTTCATTTTCATCCAACTTCGATCGACCGACATGCCGATTGATATTAATATACTACCTTAAATTAAAACCGATAATTAGGCAGGGTCGATGTGAAAATGAATGCATGCATGTCAAAACCTGTCTATACCCTCTCCGTTCTCTAATAGGTAGTGGTCATATCCCATTCAGAAAAGCACATGTTTATAAAATAGTTACCAACTCATGCTTAGTCCTATGTCTGCAAAAAATTCGGCAACACCTCCCCGTATTTCTCCAAGTACATGACATCGATTAGGTGTTCTAACATCCATCTAATCTTGCTCTTACAAGAATAATGGATGTTAGAACGCCAGATCTTTATGCACCCAGAGAAACACCGGAGAAGGTGTACCAAATATTCACGACATAGAACACAGAGCGTGAGTCGATACACTATTTTATAAACACTTAGCTTTTCCAAATTGTCCAAACTGGACATCCAAAGGCTCATTACAAAGCACTACTTTGTAATGAGTACCTTTGAACGGGAACTAAGGGCTTTTATGCATGCATGGGTTTAAAAATTGGTAATATGCAACAATCTTTCCGAAATGTCAAAATTTCGGAAAGATTGAATCATTAGGTTAATTTGCAAGAACATGCCATAACCAAAATGATTCACTTTCAAATTCATTGACAATGAGTTGTAACTAACTCATTGTCAAGGGACTTCACAAAATAACAACGAATATTCCTAATGTGGGCAACCGACTCACGTTTCTCGATGAAATATGGAGTTCATTCGCGGAGTTGATATTGTGTCACCTGTGATTGTGATGGGGTTTATGATTTAGTTAAAGTTAGAGTTATACTTAGGCTTATCTGGGTTAACTAAGGTTTGATTGAGACCTATGATTGTGATGTTGTGTCACTTGTAGTTAGGGTTTAATTATATTAATTAGGTTTAATTATGGTTAATTAAGGTTACTTCGAGATTTGTTAGGGATTAATGAGGGTAGAGTTAACTAAGGTTAATTAGGAGTTCCTTAGGGTTAATTAGGATTACTTCAAGATGTGTTAGGCGTTAATTTGGGTTAACTAGGTTTAATTGGAGTTAATTAGTGTAAAGTGTAAACAAGAGTTTAATTAAGAATTAATTAGGATTAATCAGTTTTAATTAGGGCTGATTAAGGCTAATTAGGGCCGATTAGGACTAATAAGGGCTAATTCGAGCTAAATAGGGTTAATTATAGTTAATTGAGTTTAATTAGACTTAATTATTGTTAATTAGGGTTTAGTTAAGAGCTAATTAAGGTTAATTAGAATTAATGTGTTACTTAGGGGCAATTAGGGCCAGTTAGAGCTAATTGAGTTCTTTAGGGTTAATTGAGTTCTTTAGTGTTGATTAAGATTTAATTAAGAGTTAATTAGGGTCAATTAGGGTTAATTATGGTCAATTATGATTAATTAGGGTTAATTTGAGTTTAATTAGTGTTAATTAAAGTTACAACATGTAACAATGTACACTTAGGGTAAAATTACACTCTACATTACAACAAATTAACTTCAATTAACTACAATTATGGTAAAATTAAATTCAAATTCAAATTCAAACTCAAACTCAAACTCGAACTCAAACTCACATGCATAAATTCGAACTCAAACTCAAAATTTACCACATTATATTAAATTCAAACTCACATGCATGCATTAAACCACATACATTAAACCACAATTAGGGTAAGGAACTGTTAAACTTAATCGCATTTAAGCATTGAAACCTTAGGTATTTCAAGTGTTCTCCTTTTACAATTGACCATCAATTTTCCAGCTTTATGGTCTGATTTGTTTGTAGTCTCTGAATGCAAACCTTAAAGCTTGTGGGTCTATGGGTTTTCTTATAATTGTTACTGTCAGATTTTCACTCAACTAAGGGAGTTCTTGAAATTCTAGAGTTTCGAGATGGTCATTACGTGTAAGCACATAGATTTAGTAATCAAAGATGGGTGATTCCCTTGGTCCGGATGTATGCCTGGCTTTACTTCCGTTCGAGTTCCAAATACACTATGATGCTGAAGTAGACTATATGGAGTCTGTTTACGGCAGAGTCCTGTCCTACTTTGAATCACCCAACTCTAGTCTCTTTTGGCCTTTAAACAAATACTGCATCTACATTTTGACAGATCCCTTGATTGCATGCTTAATACATTTATCCCCTATGGTGGTGCCAGGAGTATAGTTTCTGTATTGGGCGGCCCCACAAACCTTGGCATACCCTTGCAGATCATTGTTCATTATTTGGCTTCATTGTTGTTCTCATTTTTCCACAAGAGTACAATAGAAACACTCATCAGTCCAATATAACTATAACTGAAATTAGATAAGAGCTGTGACTAAGTTATTTGCATATGGTTTGTATACTGTGCAATTTGACAGGGTATTGAAATCACGTGATATTCTATTTGTGTAGTTTCTATAGATTTGAAAACAGTATAAGGTTATGGGTATTGTTATACACTTGAGCTGATCACTTTTTCTCTTCTTCCAAGCAGGAGCATTCTTGTTCAATACTTATGGATGAAAGCAACTCTACAACATCTGGTTCCGTGGTGAGCCCTAAAGATGGAAATCGCAGTGGCATGGCTAAAGGTAAACGCAAAAAAACTTATGCGACATCATCTCATGTTTGGGATCATTATGACAAGGTGAAAAATGATGAAGGTCTAGTTATTGAAGCAGTTTGTAAGTATTGTGGTAGAGTGTTTGTGACGTGCAATGATAAGGAAAGTTTTGGAACTAGTACACTCATGAGGCATGTCTATAATAGTTGTAAAGAATACCAAAAATCGCTTACATCTCACTCATCAACCGACAATACTGACCAAAGCATTGTTGGGTCGAGGTCGACTTTTAATCAGGACTTTTGTCGAAAGGAGCTTGCTTGCATGATACTAATTGATGAATTGCCCTTTAGTTTTGTAGAGAAAGAGGGGTTTAAAAGGTTTGTGAATGCATTGCGACCTGAATTTCAGCTTGTCTTACGGACTACGATCACAAAAGATTGCATATCTATACATATGAGTGAGAAAACTGTGCTCAAGAAAATATTTGAAAATTCTGTCTCGTTAGTGTGTTTCACAACAGATTTATGGACTTCTATTCAAACTCTTGGATATATGTGCTTGACAACACATTATATCGACAAGAATTGGAGGTTACACAAAAGAATTATCAATTTTCGTGTACTTCCTACTCCACATAAGGGCGAAAACATTGCACAAGCTATTAGGACATGCTTAAAAGAATGGGGATTCCGTAACAGAGTTTGTACAATTATTGTGGATAATGCTTCTTCAAATGATGTTGCACTTTCGAAATTGAAAATTGAATTTGCTAGAAAGTATGAGTCGTTATTGGATGGAGAATGTATGCATGTTAGATGCTTTGCGCATGTTTTGAACTTAATTGTGAGAAAAGGGATTGAGGAAGTCAAGGAGTTGGTGTTGCGTGTAAGAGATTATGTGAAATATGTGAGAAGTTCTCCATCTCGATTGCAAGTTTTTAAACAATGTGCCGAGGAAGAAATGGTTGTAGCCAAGAGGTCTTTGTGTTTGGATGTTCAAACGCGGTGGAATTCGACTTATCTTATGTTGACTACCGCGCTTGAATATCAAAGGGTGTTTGAGAGGTTAGAGGAGCATGATCGCAATTTCATAGTCGAGGTAGGTCACATCGTTATGGAAGAAGATTGGATGACAGTGAAAAGTCTTACCACTTTCTTGGAACAATTTTATGTTGCAACCAATCGAGTATCTGGGGCTAAGTACGTGACTTCTAATATTTGTTTTCGTGAGATGAATAGGATCCAAGGACTTATCTCGAGTTGGGCGGGTACTGATAATGAATTTTTTAGAAGTATGGCGCAGAAAATGAGGAAGAAATTTGACAAGTACTGTAGCATAGAAAAAATCATTCCGTTGTGGATCATTGCAGTGATTTTAGATCCTTGTTATAAGCTAAAATATGTGAAGTTTAGTCTCGCGAAGTACTATCCTACTTGTGACCAAAAGGAAGTGCTTGATGGCTATAAGTCTCTTATGGATCGACTGTATGGACATTATTCGCCAGTGGTTGTGGGAAAGAATGTGGACAAGTTTCAAAGTGACAAGAATGCTCAGATGGAGGACATATGTTCAGATATGGATGTGGATCAGCACACTAGAGAGTGGCAACAGTTTCTGAAATTAGAGGAGAGTTTGAATATGAAGTCCGAGTGGGAACGATATTTGGGCGAGGATGTTGAAGCTAGTACTTCTGACTTTGATATTTTGGCTTGGTGGAAGCTAAAATCTCCCACGTATCCTGTTCTATCCCTTATGGCTCGTGATATTTTGGCTATTCCTATATCGACCGTGGCTTCAGAGTCAGCATTCAGTATCGGAGGACGAGTCCTCGATTCATTTCGTAGTTCATTAACTCCACGAGTTGTCGAGTGTTTACTGTGCACGCAGGATTAGTTGAGGAGTCCATCGACCCAAATTTGTGTTGAAGAACAGTTGGAAGAACTTGAAAATGTGGAGTCTTGTAAGTCAACTACTGTATATGTTTGTTTTCTATACTTTATTTGGGCACATAAATTTTTGTCTCTTTTTTGTGATTTATCATATATTTTTTTTGTAGCACTTGCTGAAGCGATTGCAACACTCTCTCTAGCAAGTCAGACAAGTAGTGCAAAAGAATGTTGATGCTAGTTTAAGAGTGTAAGTCAACTTTATTGGTTAATTAAGTATAGCATTTTATTCAACCATTGATATGTATGCTATTCTTTTTGTGCAGGAGGCTGCAACTATCAAGTTTGGTGGCAAGGCTTGGTGTCTTCACAAATTGGCTTGGGATTTTATTTCTGCTTTAAGAATACTAGGACCTTTTGTTAATGATTTTATTACTTCTCATGTGATTTAAAGACATAGATGAGTTGAAGTGGGAGGGGTTATATTGTATTAAGTGTTATAACTTATTACTTGTTTTCTCTCTCTACACATGTTGATGTCCATTTACTTTATTAGTGTGAGGACGACAATAATACTTTTTAATTAGACTGGAGTTTATTAGTGGTCTTTAATGTCTAAGCTATGTTTTTATTTATTGATTGATCTAGATTTTTTTTTTATAATATCATATTTTATCTTTTGGGGATAAATAAAAATTTTTATTTATCAAAGATTAAAGTAATATTTATAAGTCGAATGTGAGTAATGTTAGTCTTTAGATAATGAGATGCGAGAAGAAAATTATTCATTCACGAATGAAACAAAAAATTAATTCGATGTTAGTTGGGTTGACTTAGGTTGAAACCCAAACCATAGCATTTTTACTCAGGTTGGGTTGGGTTGGGCTTTTTTTACAAAAAGCCCAAGTTGGGTTGGGTTGAGATGGGCTTTTAAAAGGTTGGGTTTTCTTGAGTTGGGCTGAAAACCAACCCAACCCGTCCAAGTTGCACCCCTAAGGGGCACGACGTCGTGGGGGGCTGTCGTCTGGGTGTGGGGGAGGGCGTCACCGGTGGGGGGTTGTCGTCGGAGGGTGGGGGGATCGCCGGGGGAAGAAATTTCCGGTGAGAGAGAAAAACGGGGAGAGAGAAAGGAAGGGAAAATGGGTTTTTTCTAACAGGACGTTTAGCAACGAATATATCCCGTTGCTAAAAGTCTGTTGCTTAAAGTCAAGACTTTTAGCTACGGAATAATCCGTCGCGATAGTCTAGTTTTAGCGACATAAACAGTTCGTCGCTAAAAAGTTTCTACAAAATTTTAAAAAAGTGGCCGAAAATCAGAATTTTTTTAAAATCTTTTAGCGAAACACGACACACACCCACATCATGCACACAACAAATCACACACACACAAACCACGACATCCAGTATACCCCCATAGCCGCTTAGCACCCAATAAACGCACACCCACTTAATAGTCACGTATTCACCCCTCACTTCAATCCATTCTAGCCACCACAAGCATGCCGCTGAACCACCACTACATAGTCACCAACAACATAAGCACACCACCAAACCCATTTCATAATTTATAAGGATAATTGCGTAAAATACCCCTGTGGTTTGGAGTCGTTGCAAAAAGACTCTCGTTGTTACAAAAATTGCAAATAAACACCTGTAACTGTAAAAGTGTTACAACCGTTAAAGAAATCATCCAAATTGACGAAGCGTGATCTTCACTCTCTTAAAAAGTGCGTTTGAAAGATTTTAATACATTAAAAGACTAAAATACCTTCCCCACTTTTTTCTCTCCAATCAAGTCCCAATTTCTTCTCCAATCCAACCAAACCCTAACCCTAGCCGCCACTTTAAACCAAACCCCAAGTCTCAATTCATGTCACCACAGAGCCCCATCCACCACCACCATCCCCAATTTCTGTAACCACCCAGCCCCGACCACCAACCATCCCTAATTTTTGTCACCACAGAGCCCCATCACCAATTTCCCCAATTTTCAGCGCCAAGTGCGCCGCTGCCACCCACCGTGAGTTCTGCATCGCTAGACCCGTCATCAACCGAACCACTTGCACCGCCGCCAACCTCACTATGAGCCCCAACCACCTACGCCGAACCCAATCGCCACCCTAATCGCATGAACTCAGATCTAGGTTTTCAATCGCATATTGCGATGGAAACCCTAGATCTAAGTTTGTGCAATTTGGGTAAATCAACCACATCTGAACCTAATCACATAGGTTTTATTCCACAAACAAATTCCGTCACATTAAAACTCCATAAGAATCGAGAAGAAGGCATTGCGGCAGTGAGATTGGTTCGACGACGAAAGGGAAGGCGATTGGTTTGATAGGGTTGTGGCGGCAATGAAAGCAGGGGGCTTAGACTTATGGAAGCGACGAGCATGGTTGGGTGGTGGTGGTAGGGGCTGGATGGTTGTGATGAGAGAGAGGGCTTGGGCGGTGATGAAGCGTGGGGCTTGAGTGGCAGCGGTTGTGGCTACGGTGGTGCTGCCACCCCTTGTTAAGATTTCCTTCAACACACAAACAAAATTAGGTTTATATATGGGGGTATTTTGGACAATTTATTTAAATCATTACAGAAATCGTCGGATGCAACACGTTTACAATTACAGGTGTTTATTTGTAATTTTTATAACAACATATGTCTTTTTACAACGACCCTAAATTATAGGGGTATTTTACACAATTATCCCTAATTTATATAGAGTGCCACCAAAATTCTTCGGTCCCACCTCACTTAATCAATAGTATTAAGTGCTACAGCAGCCGCAACTGACACATCACCACTTAATTTCACCTGAAATCACCAATTTCCACCAATCAGGCACACCCGCGGTCACCGTTCCACCACCCAACTCACTGGAGGTCACAACTACTAGGGGAGGTGAGAGGATGGCCACACCTGATTGGAAGTGGCCAGGGTGGCGGCGTAGAGGTTGATGGTGGACGCCGAGCGTCATCGCCGGTTGTCGTCGGTGGACGTCAGCCTTCACTGATCTCTGGTTTCACTGCTTCTCTGCCGGTGGTCATTGAATAGCCGGTGGTTGGCTGTCGTGGTTGGTAGTCGCCCATCGACGGCAGAGGACGCCGGCGTTGCCTTCTTCACAGATCTGCTCCCTCTGTGTGTGTGTGTGTATATTCCTTCTCTGTTTGTAACCGAACTTCTCTGCTTGTAACAGAAATTAGGGAACCAAAGCCCCCGATTTTCTCCCTTCTGCCCTATCTTTCTTTCTTGCTGTGTTTATCCTTTCTCTAACTCATTCGTTAATTTAGTTTTCCAAAAAAATAGAGAGTTGACTAATTAAAAATATTTTCCCAATAAAAATGTAAAATTTCCAAGTAACCCACTTAAATTTATTTTTTATTTTTTTATCGTAAAACTAGCTTAAAATTGTGGGGTGTTACATAATAATCCTATCTAAAATAATATTTGAGACCTTTCGAGACACTTATAATGTTTACAATTCTATTTCACATTGGATATATAATGCGATGACGTGTCAAATAAAAAAGTTATCTCTGTGATGACGTGTCACGCAAAGAAGCTATCACAATAATATTTGAGACCTTTAGAGATACTTATAATGTTTATAATACTATTTCACATTGGATACATAACGCGACGATATGTCAAATAAAGAAACTATCTCTGTGATGATGTGTTACGCAAAGAAGCTATTGCTTCTCTTATTATATATTATATAGATATAGATTGGGCAATTTGACCGTTTACAAACGAAATTGGAAGCCCAAAGTGGAAAAAAACTAGTAAAGAGTACTTTATCCAGAACAACTGTCATTTGAGCTCAGTGTACTTCCAGAGATGTGTTCAAGGACGCAATGATAATTACAACAACTCTCAATGATGAATAACAACTACTTAATTAGGTAAAAAAATTTATTATGGTTCCAGATTGATGTTTTATCGTAGAACCAGAGCAACCGACGAAAAATTTACATATACTTTAGTCTTCAAATAAAACACTCTCCCACTTGCTGCTCTTCTTCTTTGCCAAGTGTTGATGGTGGGAGAAATCGTAGTGACATAGGAAGTAGGAGCCCGTGGTCCCTACCTGATATGCTGACAAATCCCCACCATCAATTATTGTCAGATTGGTGGGGCTGCTTTCGATGCCATTCTCTTCTTGTTCATACACAACATGGACTCCAAACTCCTTCGGACCTTGAACTCCGATTGCCATAATATCTATTGAGACTCTCACTTCATCCCCACTTTTCATTATCTGATTCGCGATATTCCAATGGCATAACCACATCGAATCTTCGCCATCCTTTGACATGCATATGAAGGTCGGGCTATAGGTCCATCTCCGACCATCAGTCTTGTTGGTGACTTTAACGTAATAGGGTACAGATGTACATCCATAGACAATACACATGTTAAAGTGGCGAATCTGCAGGTTTGGAGGAGAAGGCACAATAAAGGAAATCTCAGACTACTTAGTCTTCATATACCAAGTTGGAATCTCGCTTTCAGGTAAAAAGGTGCTGAATATACCAAACTCATACAGTCCCTACATCATGCAAAGTCAATGTAACGAGTGCTGACAAGTTTAGCTGGTTAACTTTCTTGGCAGCATAGTAAGAGTCCCGGTGGCTTCAAAGGGACGATTAGTTTAAAAAATGATTGTCAACACAGGGAAGTTGCATTTAACATACATGGATGTGACAAGAATGAGTTAGCGAAAAGTTTTAGCATAGTTGAGAGAAATTACTGATAAGACATTGTGTAAACTGACATGATTTGAAGAAAGAAATCAAAACGTAGTCATCTTAGGATCAAGGTCATACAAGGTTGTAAGGTAGCTAGAGTGGTGATTAGCCACTATAAGTGGAGAACAAAATTGTCGCCTTACCCTTGCAACTCCTGAGGATGTAGATATTTCATTCCAGACACACCCATGCAAGTTTCCTGAAGTGAACAATATAAATAAATAAAAGATGAGTTTAGTTATGATCTTGTGCTAAATGTCATTTTTTCATTACGAACTCTCCCATAAAGTTTTACTTAAACTCAATTTTTTATATTGAACTCTATCTAAATTGTGTTATTTAATTTTTCTGGGTGCATTGCATTATAACCTATTAATTTAACTCTATCTAATTTTTTTATTTAACTTTTCAAGATACACTCTAATATAACCTATTATTATCACAGTCATAGTTACAAAAATTGATTATCTTTTGTTATTAGTAGATCATAATAATGACCACCTAAGGAGGTAAAATGCATTGCACGAAAGTAATATTTAACTAATTGGACCATATAAATTGAGTATCAATATCAATACAAAAGATCAATATAATAATAATAATGATAATAACAATAACAATAATAATATATAATAATAGTGATAAAATAAAAGAAGAGTTTAGCTAATGGTAGTGTTATATTTTTATTCCGAAGTCTTACTTAAATTGGACATTTTAGATTGAATTCTAGATACGTGGACATAAACCTATTAATTAAACACTATCTAATTTTTCTATTTAACTTTTCTTAATACACTGTACTATGACCTATTACTATCAGAGTCATAATGACACAAACTGATTACCTTTTATTATTAATAGGTTATGATAATGACCAACAAAGGAGATTCAATGCATTGTTACGTAAAAAAAATTGTAGCTTCATCTAAATTATCATATAGTAATTTACTTTAGTACTAACACCTTTCAAATAATTATGTTTTATCCTAAAAAAAAACTAAAACAGATAGATTTACTGTTTTCTTTTTCTTTTTGTACCGATGAATAAAGCTTCAATAACAATCATTCCCCAAATGATAAGGAGCACAACAAAATAATGGATTTATCACATTTGTTTGAAAGATAGTTAAATACTATAGAGAAAGTTATAGCTTCATGCAAAAACTATATAAGATAATTTTTTTGTTGGTCAAGGTAATTTCCGATCCTCTCCAGAAGGAGACGTCATTGTTGCTCTTATATGCACAAATAAAAAGGGAGAGCATCCATTTACTGTTAGTGCGCGTCTTTATTCGTTCTAAATGAATGCATGTCATAAGAATAAGACATGATATGAGGTAGATTTTTACCGTTAAATTTGCTACAACTAAAACTACGGTAATCGTTAAGGTTACGTCAGTGTCAATATTAGCATGATACCTCCACTTATTAGTATCTGTTTCCAACACATGAATATATTGTTCATAACTTAATTAGAAACAAACATCTATTAATATCTATGTTGGCATTTAGAGGAGTTAGTTATCTATATATTTGATTTTTGTGACATCATGTTTAAGCTTGGCGAGCATTGCTCGGGCACTATGCCAGTATTAACTTATTTAGTAATCACATGTATTATGCCCGCGCACGGTATAAAGGAAGGAAGAAATGCATACCTGGAGTGGATATTCCCTAGCCACGCCTATCATGTTATTGAACAATTTCACCTGAAGGCTTCCCCTGGATTCCCAATCAGTCAATCCCAAGTCGTTCATCATTTCTACATCAAAGTTCCTGATAGGTTCTAATTTGTACATATGCTGAACTTCAACCAGTTTTTCACACCATTCCTTCGTAAAAACCAGCGAGGTCAACAGGTTTGGTAGATTTGCTATCGTACGTAGTGACGTGCAAAATCCAACAGACAATTCCGTTAAACTCGTTGGAAGCTCTGGAAGTGATTTGATCTTTCTGCATGACTCCAAGTGAAGACTTTTTAGCCCATTAAGGTCCTTGATGCTCCCTGGTAAGCTATGTATTGGATTTTCACTTAAATGCAAAGTCTGCAATAAGCCCAGATTACCAAAATCCTTTGGAAGAGAACCATCTGTTAAATGGTTTTTCGCAAGGTTTAAGGTGACTAAAGAGCTAGGTAAAGAAGCAAATGAAAAGCGAAAAGGCTCGGGATTCTTTCCCAGTTTTATTGTTACCCATGATTTCACCTGCATTAAAGTAGGAAGTTTCATGTTATTCAGATGATACGCATATTCAGGTGACTCATGAAGCTTTGGGCACCCAGAGAGATTGAGTTTCTTGAGTGATTTTAGCTCATGAATGCTAGTCGGGAGCTTCTCTAGGTTTTGGCATCCTTTAAGATTCAGCAAAGTGAGTCTCTGCAGAACCCCAATTGATTCGTGAACTTCAATCAAGTTTATGCAGTGTTTGAGAACTAGTCTCTCAAGATTCGGGACAAGAGAAAAGTCCAAGATACCAGAAACTAAGCCATGAGAATGACTGAGATCAATCATTTTCAGTAATCTGAGCTGTAATCACAAACAGAAAAGTGATTAGTTTCTGTTGATAAAGAATAGCAAACCAAATGCTTTTAACAATGCATTTCTATATCTTGTGTCTTTGCGGGCATTTTGCCATTTTTATTCCCCGCCACAACGTTTTTAAAGAAATGAAGACTTATGTATACTACAAGAAAGGGTGTTAAATTGTTACTGAAGAAAAAAAAAAATATTCTTAAAAATATACTTTAGGGTCCTTTTTCTAATTAATCCTTATCAAAATAAAGAGGAAAGGTATCATATTATACCTTGGTTCCTCTCCAAACTATTTCCAACCTGCTGTAGCGCATGTCAAGAGCAACCAGATTCTTTAGAAGAAAATCAGTAGGTATTATTTTCAATGGGAATCCATGCCAACACAACCATCTTAACTTCTTTGGAAACTCATGATATCCTCCTATAAGTCGTATATTGTTGAGCTGCAGTAGTTTCAACTCGTGCATCCTTGAAAGTGAAGAAGTTTGTAAGTCGAGTTGATCTGACGTGGAAAATGATTGTACGATGGCAGAATACATGGGAAGCCAAGAAAGAAATCCTAAATGACTTTGCTCTGATGAATTGCCTTCCACGAGTAATGTTGATTTGTCAACAAAATCTTCCGAATGGTATCTTCTTGTTGTTTCAACTAAAATACTTTCCTTCGATTCCTGAATGTTAATAATGAGGCCTTCAATTGTCTCCGTACCCTAATAAAAAAGACAGTGATAATTACTTCAAAGATACACCAACCAATACCATATGAGTAGACAACAGATATATGATCCTTACAGTTTTCTCTATAAGTACATCGAATGCCTCCTTATGCCAGAGTCTGCTACGCTTTCCAGGTTCCTTAGTTTCCTGCCTTACAATTGCTCTTCCCATGCGTTGAATGGACCGATGCATTATGAGTTTGTTATCATATTGGTTAACTATTAGGAGACATCTATCAATTAGATTGTCAATCCCAATTTTTGTAAAGAAACCGCAGCCATCTAATATTGTACTCGTCCAATCTTTTTCCTTGCCGACAAAGAAACAAGCAATATCGAGAAATAAGTTTCGGTCATGGTCATCTTGCAAGGAATCATAGCTTATTTTAAGCCTTGTTTGTATTTTACCATCAGGAATTGCTTCCAATTTCTCCAAAGCACTTTCCCATACATCTATGTTTTTCACTGATAGAGAACGACCCAAAACTTGAAGAGCTAAAGGTAGTCCATCACAGTAATATACAACTCGTTCTGAGTAGTCCATGTAGCCTTCAGTCGGATGGTCTTGTCCAAAGGCATACCAACTAAAAAGCTTAAGTGACTCATCATCATCCAATCTCATAACCTCATCCACCTTATAAACTTCAGAAGCCTTTAGTAGCTGCTTTCGCCTAGTAGTTATGATTACTTTACTTCCTGGAGATAACCAATCTCGCATTCCAAGCACTGTATCTAATTGGTCCACCTGATCAACATCATCCAGGACAATAAGAACTCTTCTACAGTATAGAGCTTGTTTAATCCTAACGTTCCCTTGATGAATGCTAGAAATCTTCTCCTGTTTCCCATTCATGATATTGGAGAGAAGTTGTCCTTGTAACTGAACTAAACCATCGGGTTGTTCTAATACTTCACTGACACGTTGAAGGAAGCTGCTACCTTCGAATCCTCATACCTAAAAATCACGAAAGAGAAGGAAATATAGCATCAAGATTCATATGTTCAACGAGTTTGTGTGCACAAAAAATCAATAAATTAAGAAGTCAGAGTTTAGCTAGTGAAAGGAACTCGATAGCAAAAGTAACAGGTACTCAAGTTTGCTGAAGATATTTTTACGCGAATATGCATTCAAGTTTTTCAATATCATTCTTCAACCAATATCTGATGCCATCTAGTAGCATCAGCACCCTGTATCCCGAATTGGTATCAAAGCAGTGATCACAGAAATAACGCTGAAACGAGCAAAAGAAAAAAGGAAACAACAAACGGTCTTCTTTAATTATGGCATTGGGCTCCGGTCATCTCTATACACCCAAAGGCTATCAGAGCCATTGGAGCATAATTGAGCATCAAAGTTCTGTTAGTTGATCTTCTCTGGGTTGGGCCATTGGGAGTTTGTGTTAATTCTGGCAAGACGTTTGAATTTTTACTGAAAAATTTAATTCTGGCAAGAAGTTTTAACGAATTTGGAAAGTTAAAACCTATAGGAGAACTTCCAGAGTGAAAACCACGATGGATTCCGCTGGCAATGTGTAAGGAGAACCTTCAGTGAGAAATCCTTATCATGTGCGTCAAACCATGCTGCTATCTGTCTGAACCCCTGTTAAGCCAATTTTCTAAACAAAACACCATTTGTGAATGCACAAGCCTATCTCCTCTCACAACCAGTTGGAAAAATGAACAACATATGTAAGATAAACAAACACGTTTTTACTTTCAAGTATTGGAATGACAATTGATAGAACTTACCCATCAGCTTCATTTTGCAGGACCATGCCTGTCAGATCTGCAACTTGACGAAGTGCTGCCTTCCACCCTTCCACCCTTTTCGCCAATTCCATTCTTCTTTCATGATCGCCTTCTGCCTCCACCTCATTTTCGTACCTTTCAAACGCTTTTTCGAAACTACCCTCTCGCTTCCTAACTTCAGACGGCTCAACATCATAAAAGACAGGCAACACAGCAGCTCCATGCGACTTGTTACACTCGAGGATCGTTACAAGTTCGTTAAGGCACCAAGTGGATGATGCGTAGTTTTTTGACAAGACAACTATCGAGATTCTCGACTCTTTGATGGCTTTCGAAAGTTCCAAGTCGAGATACTTTCCCCTCTCTATGGAATCATTGTCTCTAAATGTTTGAAATCCGGCTTGTACCAGAGCGGTGTAGAGGTGATCGGCGAAAGTTTTGCGGGTTTCGCCTCTGAAGCTCAAGAATACGTGATAAGCAAAGGGAGAACCGGAGGTGGTTGCCATTGCCTAAAGCTTAGGAATCGGAGATGGACAGATTGAACGGAGCGAGTCAACGAATTATACCTGTGATGTCCACATATGGTCTCCATGAGTAGGGGAAGATTCTCAAAACTTTTAGACAAATGAAAATTAGGGGAAGATTCTCATAACTTAGACAAATGAAAATTCATCATACCATCGCTAAATGAATGACATGCTCATGATCACTAATTGTAGCTGCGAAGGCCCCAGCATGTCTGATTGTCTGAAACTCGGACAACACGAGCGTCTGCATGTTTGGTAAGATGCAAAATACACAAATCTAGGCCTACGAAGTTAAGATGCATCGGTTGTCTCAAAGATTGCAGATTTACAGCATACCTCTTTCGTCAACCTGGTTGCCGGCCAATTTGTCACATGTATGTATTTGCCAAATCTAAGGCTCGAATACTAGCTAAAAAAAGACCAGTTCACTTGCAACTTGCATCAGTTGCATGGGTCGCTCTGCATTATGGTGATGAGACAACTTTGTTAAATGATAAGAAATACTATCTAATGTAAATGGATCCAACAACGAGACAAATCACTAGTCATTTTGTAATAGAAAATTTTCGATTCATATGCTCTCTGTCCCACCCGCATAAATTGCTATATATACTGACAAGAAAGTTCATTTTGTCATGTGCATTTGTCAAATGTACGGGTCGAATACTAAATAAAAAAAGACTAGTAGCTTGCAACTTGTATCAGCTGTATGGTTCCCTCTGCATTACGGTGAAAAGACAAATTTTGTCAAATGACGAAAAATGCTATGTAATTTAAATGGATTCAGTAAGGAGACAAATCACTAGTGATTCTGTAACAGAAAATTATTTATTTATATACCCTCAGTCCCACCGGCATAAATTGCTATACATATTGACAAGAAAGCCCAATTTGTCACATGTATGGGTAGAATACTAAATTAAAAAAAACCACTGACTTGCAAGTTGCATGGACTTTGCATCATAGTGACCAGAGAAACATTGCTAAATGATAAAAAGAAAAACTATGTGATTTAATTGGATCCTATGAAGAGACAAATCATTAATCATTTTTTAATAGAAAATTGTTGACTAATATGCCCTCTGTCCCACCGTCCCCCGGCATAAATTGTTATACATACTGACAAGAAAGGTCAATTTGTCTCGTGTATGGGTTGAATACAAAATAAAAAAAGGGCCAGTTACTTGCAACTTGTATTAGTTGCATGGGTCACTCTGTATCACAGTGACGAGACAAATTTTTTTTAATTATAAAAAAGATTAAGTGAATTAAATGGATTCAATGATGAGACAAATCATTAATCATTTTTAATAGGAAACTAGCCTAGAATCCCGTGTCACCGGATGGTTTATTAACAATAATTTATTTTAGTAGTTTTAAAATGCATAGTAAAATATATTGTATATTTTATGATTATTTCATCAAAGTTAATTACTTTAATTTTGGCTTGAACTTTCTTGTGATAAAATAAATTAACCCTTCTAGTGAAATATCAATAAGTAATGTTCTTGTGCATACTTGCTAATTCTGATTTAAGTAGCGTTTGGTAACACTTCTAGTTTTGGTTTTCTGTTTCCAAAAAAACCAAAACCAGTTTAATTATTATTTTTTTTACAAAAACAAATGGGTGTTTGATTACCCAAATTTTTTTTTGAGTTTTTTCTTTGGTGGTGGTTTGCAGTGGCGGTGGCTGCCGGCCGCTGGAGGAGGCTACCGGTCGCCGGCGGTGGGAGGGTGGTGTTGGTGGTGGTCTCAAAATAAAAACAAAAACTGAAAACTCCTTTTTGGAGTTTTAAAAAATAACCCTATTTTAAAAACTGAGGAAAAAAAACCAAAAAATTTGTGCCAAACGCGTTTATTTTCTCCAGTTTACAAAAAAATAATGGTTACCAAACAGAGCCTTATTAGTAACTACATAGATGACCAAAATTAAAAATTTATTTAATACACAAATAAAAAAAAGTAAACTGATAACATAGAACATATTGAGATTAATTTCCTATTGCACAAGACATTTTTATTATTCTCTAAGTATCTTTTAAAAATAATTTGTACCTTTGAATGGGTTGTTCATAACGTTAATTATATATTAGTTTAATTTTGATAGAGAAAATTTATGTCCATATATTTGTTTATAGCATGTGATTTACAAAAGTCAATCAACACGACTAATTAAATAAGGATGATGTGCCATTTTTAAAAGTAAATGTAACAAAGTATACAAAGAAAATAGTAATCAGTGTATGAGGTAATTACATAAAGTTTAAAAAGCTTAACCAACATGACTATATATGACAATTCAAAACATCGTAATAAGGAAATTGTTGAAGAAAATTTAACCAAGATTTCATAAACTATACAATAACCATGCTTACTAAGTAAGATTTATCTTCAGATATAATAAAGTTTTCAATCTAAGTTTTAGTCTACATTCATCACAACATAATTAATATATTTTTAGATTTTATATGCAATATTCAGAATTATAAAATTAACATATAATCATAAATGGTATATTGCTAATGCAAAATTTAGAAGATCTCCAAACATTATTTTGAACGGGATCCTTAATTTTGTAATTAATTAAATCGGCAAATATAGTAAACATTTAAAGAATAAGCCTAATGTAATTCAAAAATTAATTCAAATCATTTAAAATTTTCTAGCCAATATAATAACCTAATATGACTTTATTTGAAATTAGATATTGAAAGCTCTCTGACATGAAATACTAACCTGTAAAACAAAAATTACTTAAGAGATTTAATAAGAAAATTAGGTACTATTTCAAATTCTTATTTAAGTTTTCTGTAAATTCAATATGATGTAACTAAATATGTTGGTTAAAAGTTTTGGTCAATAACTTCCTTACTCTAAGGTTTGCGCTATCCTATTTAGTTGCAATGGTTAAATGCAGAAATACCATAATATGCAGATTCTATATGAGATATAATAAAGAAATACCGTAAATTTAAAACCTTAATTATGAGAGCATTTCTTAAATTCAACTAATTTTATGTTGAAAAAGTTTTGAACCATTTTTCTCTATGGTATTTTTATTGTGAGTAATTAAACTCTTAAGCATTCTAAATTTTGCATTAGCAATATACCCTTTATGATTTTATGTTAACTTTTAAACTTCTAAATAAAATTGCATATAAAATCTAAAAAGATATTAGTTATACTGTGATGAATGCAGACTAAAGCTTAGATTGAAAACCTTATTATATTTGAAGATAAATCTTACTTAGTAAGCATGCTTATTGTATACTTTGTGAAATTTTTGTTAAATTTTGTTCAACAATTTCCTTATTACCAGATTTTGAGCTATCTAGGAAGTCATGTTGGTTAAACTTTATATAATTATCTCATGCACTGATTACTATATTCTCAGTATACTTCGTTGGTGGATTACATTTGTTTCTGAAAATGGCATATCATCCTTACTTAATTAGTCGTGTTGATTAACTTTTATAAATAACTTGCTATGAACAAATATATGGACCAGAATTTTCTCGATCAAAATTAAACTTATATGTAATTAACGTTATGAACAACCCATTTAAGGTACAAATTATTTTTAAAAGATGTTTGAAAATAATAAAAATGTCTTGTGTAATAGCAAATTGATCTCAATATGTCCTCCGCGTATTTTTATCAATACTTTTTTTTTTGTTTACTAAATGAACTTTTGATTTTTGTTCATCTATATAATTACCAAATCTAAATTAACAAATATGCACAAGGACATTGCTTATTGATATTTCACCAAAAGGGCTAATTTATTTTATTACAACCAAGTGCAAGCCAAAAACTAAAGTTACTATCTTTTATGAAATAACCATATAATAAATAATAAAACTGTACAATATATTTTATTATGCATTTTAAAATTATTAAAATAAATTACTGTTAATATACGTCTCGTACTTGGCACGGGATTCTGGACTAGTTTTCTATAGATAGGCTAACTATTGATATGGTTATTTGCTGTAATACGGCCTTAAACCCCAAAAAGTTCTGACAGTTGCCTTATTAGGTCCAACTCGTCAGGTTCCATGTCCGTCCTGAAAAGGAATCTGGACCTTCCCTCTTTTGCTAGGAGAAATCTATACCATCTATTTCTCACTGCCTCCACGAAACCCAGTACCCCCGTTGCCTCCACCCAAAAATGGGACCCTTCATCCTCAGATTGTTTCCATTTTGTTGCAGACAGCCCAGTCGAACCAAATGGGATTGGATCACCATGGCACCACCGGTAGTAGAGGTGCCGAGATCGACGATCAGGGTGATGTTATGGTGATTGAGGTGGCTGTTGTGGGTGGCAATTGGTGATACATGGTGGTGCTGCAGCTTTTAGGTGATAGAGGGTAGCAATTGATGATTGAAGGTTGCAATTGGTGATACATGGTGGTGCTGGCTTGAGAAATTTTTTTGCAACGCTTCACAGGCCCGACTTAGATTTTGTGAAACAACACTACTGATCATCAACGTAATGTTCTCCACCAACCGGCCTTTTCTTTTGCTACTAGGCAATTGGCTACTGACTTGGCTATTGCATGGGCCACATGGCCTTCACTTCTGATAGTGTGCGGTACCTGTATATATTGTGACCCAAATTTATTTATCTGTCAAAATCCGTCAACTTAAAATTTATAAACAAACGCACCCATTTAATAATTAAGCATTAAATGGGTCACTATAGTCTAGCTGGTTGTTCGTCGCCGTCACCACCTGTTAACTGCCGTCGATGCACGTTCGTCGATGTCACTGTAGCCGTCGCAGTGATTGGATCTAAGATTACCCACAATTGGACCCGCCATCGCCGCTCGTGATCAGCCGGCATCTCCTTCGCCATCACCTCATCCTAAATCAGTCCTATTGATTGTGTCAGTTTGCACCTTTATTATCTGTTTCAAGTTGCTTGAAGGATTTCAAGAGGTGGAGTTATGGTGGTGGTTTTTTATATGGGATTAAGCACATAAACAGGTCAAGTGGTGGCAAGTGGGCAGCTGTGGTGTGGTGGAGGTTGTAATTGTGGTGTGAAAGTGGTGATTGTATGACTGGCGCTGGGGCTGTGCTCTTGTGTAAAGAGAAGGAGAGGAGTTGAAAATTTGAACCGTCTTCTTGTGTAAAAAGAATTCATGGTCACTGTTTAATTAATGGGGTGAAAACCATCCCATTTAATGCGATGATCCACTTAAGCCATTAATACAAAGGTAATAAAATGGGTCAATGACCTATTTATACCCAACTCGTTTAACTAACACCCAAACCCAATCCACCCATCCATCTTGCCACTCCTAATGTGCCTGTATTTCTCGGGAAAGAAGACTTCTTCTGAGTAGTTTTCATTTTCAAAACAAAAGAGAGAGCGCTTTATTTCGCTTCCGTTATTTATTTCTTATGGATCCTAAATTGTAACATGTGGAACACTTAGAAAGACTAATAATCACAATTTACAAAACCATTCAATAGATCATCTAGAAACTAATGTCTGAAACAAGGAAAAATTTGGCTACCGTCTGGCTTGTGTGAAGATGCCTAAAACTTGCTACGAAGCCAATATATGCAGCATGCAACGTCCTTTGGGCATTCGTATCCCCTTGCTATTTACCGAGCATAATTTAGCTAGTGAAGCTCCTCTTTCTACAGATACTTTCCAATCGCGCGATCATCATTCGAGACTCCGATCCAAACATTGGGGATGTGGGCTATAGTCGAGTTACCCTGACCTTGAAGTGGCATAGTCAATTTATCTGGCATGTCAACGAGCCTAAGCAATTGCATGTTGGTTAGATGTTGGATGCCTGAGGTCAGCTCATCCACCAGTTTACAGCCCTGAAAATGAATTTCTTCTAGATGAGGCATCGCTCCATCCTCCACTGTCAACGATCTCAATCCTTTCAATTGAAAAAGGTTTAATTCCTTGAGCCTCTGGAACCCTCCAGCCTTGAAAGTCAAGCTCTTCCCCTCGTATGCTTGAAAGAATGAAAGTAGTTCAAGATTGGGCAAAGCTTCAAGCGACTGCAGAGTATCATCCCGTAGTTGGCTGTAGCATAAAAATAAACTGACCAGGCTGTAAAGAGAAGGTATCCACTGCGGCAAGTTCTCTAAACGTCCCCCTAGTTCTAGCCTTCGAAGAAACTGAGGAGCCGATGAAAGGGACTGCAGATCAAGAATCTCATCCTCGGCAACAGAATAAACATACAATGATCTGAGGTTGGTTAATTTCTCAATGGAAGAGCAGAAATCCATCCCATCTTTGCTTCTCAACTTGGTAATGCCTAGCCTCCTGAGTTGTGTCAGCTTCCCTATCTCTGTCACAATGTTACAACTGCCGCCGCTCCCATTGATCTCACCGGCCTCTATGTAACATAGCTTTTGTAGGGAGATCAAATCTCCTATGGTATATGGAGCCCTAAAACCACGTGCCATGTGAATGCCAATATTGTCAATGAACTCATAACCGTACAGTAAGACATGGCGTAATTTATGAAGTCTCAAAATTTCTGTCGGCAATGCTCTCACATAAGTATCCTTTAGATCTAAAGTCTCCAAGTTTCGAAGCTTTCTAATCGTTTTTGGAACCAATCTCACATTTGTTCCCCACATACTTAGATACCTCAAATGAATTAACGTGAAAACTACGCTTGGAATTTTCTCTAACGGAGCACCTCCCAGATCTAACACCTTCAATAGCCGACTGCTTAACAACATAGATATGGATGACTTATAAAGCGGATTTACAACCCCAAATATGAGCAAAGAACGCAGTGTCGACTATAAGATTCCCTTTTGCGTATGTTTTCCACGGAATTGTGGATGGCTAGCCATCGCCACTTTGCATTATGCCCCCTGATTATGGTACCAATGCTTAGCTCTCTTGACTTTGAAAGAATCATCTCACGCAAAAGGTCATGGACGCGACAAGTCCGAAGCCTTCCATCACGAGTTCTCCTCGCCACTTGAACCAAACTACAATTGACAAGATTATTGAGGTAGTTCTCAGCAACGTCTTCTGAAGTCTTCCCTTCTCGCACTTGCACAAATCCTTCTGCATTCCACAACCGTATCAGCCTCATCTTCTCTATCTCATAATCCTCAGGAAAAATGCTCAAGTACAACAAACAAACTTTAAGATGGGAAGGCAAGTCAAAGTAACTGAGAAAAAGTATTCTTTTCATAAACCTGAATTGGTCATTACTTTCAAGCTCATCACCAAGACTTCGCCGAACCATATCCCACTCTTCAACGCTCCTGTCTTTTGTAGCCAAAAAACCGCCCATCGCCACAATTGCAAGCGGCAAGCCCTCACATTTCTCTAAGATACATTTGGAGAGTGGATACAATGGTTGAGGGCAGTCAGTCCCTTGAAACACTTTTCTACAAAATAGAGTCCAAGACTCCTCTGGAGACAAAGCTTTCATCGTGTATGTTTTGCCACGAGTTTTTAAGCAACACGCAGAAGCTATACTTAAGTTTCGGGTTGTCAGCACTACATGACTGCCACGATTGTTATTAGGCAACGCAATTTCCATTGCAATCCACGCATCTAAACTCCAAACATCATCTAGGACAAGCACATACCTGCTTTGTTGGAGGAACTCTCTGATCAGTTCTTTCAAGCTGTGGCTAGCCATGGTTTCCACCGCTTGAGGGACCGGTTGCTTGAGTTCATCAAAGAGTTGCTGAATAACGTGTTTCAGAAGCTCCTCGATCTTAAACGACTGTGAAACAGTGATCCAGACATGGCTTTGGAAATGCATCTTCACTTTTGTATCTCGTATACTTTCTTTACCAGTGTGGTCTTCCCCGACCCTCCCATTCCTGCCACCGACACCACTTTGAGCCCAGAATCATCGTTGACAAGCCAGCTAATCAGCTGACGCTTTTGCTGTTCGATTCCCACAAGCTCAGCCTCTTCTATTAGAAGTGCATCCCCTCGACGATCAAGCCATGCGTTGTTGACAACGGTTGAACTTGAGGCATGGTCAAAACCACCATAGTTTTGAAAAATATTGTCTATTCTTGTTCTGATCATTTGTATCTTGGAAGCAATCTGACGGTGAGCTTTGATTTTCTTTACATACCAAGTGATCCTATGCAAAGACCAGAAGAGTCCATCGCGATGATTATTAGTCAGGCGGAGAATGAATTCATCAAGGATGTCTTCAGTGTCACAAGCAACATCTCGCACTTGTTTAATCCATACCTGTAGCCGGGGATCACTCTCTTCCTTTGCATCAGCGACGCTCAGAAAAGCTCTCATTTGCTCTAGTTTTGCTCTTATGTACTCGGCTTCCTCCCGAACACCTCCAAGAAGACTCTTTTCGTCATGGAGGAAGACTGCTAGCTTGTTAAGCAAGAAGGATACTGCAATCTCTGCCATTCCCAGTTCACTTCTAGCTGGTGAGGCAGCCTTCAGTTATCTCACATGGTCACACTTTACAACTTGTATTGACCTCAAAGAACTCTGTACTTAGTTTGTGTATCCTTGTGAAATTAATCACGTAGCTTCAAAGAACAAAAGTTTAGGCCATCAGCCTTCAGATTCCTTACACCTTTGATTGTCATTTTCAATTCTGGATATTGACTAGCTTGTCCTCTTTAGCTATTGACTAACTTGTCCGTTGGAATAAACAATCGGCCGACTGGTAGCCTTAACTTTGAAAATTGGGACCGATCTCAGCCCAACACTCACGCCTGATGTGACGACTCAATTATTTTCTACGGGAGAACGTGGGTGGTTTCCTTTCACTGCACAAAGTCCATTCAATGAAAAAATATCGGGCATCACTGGGACAAATTTAAGAATCTTCTTCACCTCATGACAACGATGGTGCACCTTTAAGGAGCTTTATGTGCACCAGTGAAAATTAACATACTAATTCAGATATATTACCATTTTCAGCTCCATCAATCCATCAAACGGCTGGCATGTGGCGATACCACTAATACTCAGACCACCTCCGAGTGTCGAATTGCTCAAATTCTTCGAAAGCCACTCCTCAATCAAATCCAATGATAACTACAACCACCACATTTTACAAAAGATCAACACAAATCAAATCAATCAATTGAAAAACACAATAAATAAAACATAAATAGACAGCCAAATTCTATCGACAGTCAAAATCTTTAAATCATTTGTTCCTTTGATATCCCCAATTCCTTTAAAACTGGTTTTCTTTTCTGATCAACAAAAACGAGGCAAAGAGAGAAAACTGAGGATACTTGTTGCACTGTAAGAAAAAAAGTGAATACCCACGTCCACATGAAACACGTCTGACAAAATCTGTTTCAGGCTCCTCACATCTGAAACACATGCCGCTCACCAGAGTTTGTTTGAGGCTTCATCTTTGTCCTCTACCCTCTAGCTCTTGTTTAGCCTTATATCAGTACTAAATGATCGTCCATTTGTCCTTAATTAATTGACCATATCTGTTTTTAATTGTCCCAAAAAAATTTATCTTTTTCTAAATTAAAAAAGATTTTACACTATTTTTTTTATTTAAATGTTTACCCTTTTTATATTTTTTTTACTCTGTAATATGTCTTTTATTCATATTTAATCCTCTAGTAACTCATTTGTCTCTTTCTTGGCCTATTTTCTTCCTCACCCCTCTCTTCTCTTTCTCGAGAATGGATAATTCATAAAATATGATTCATATACTAAATAAGGTTGCAATTCAAACATGATCTATTAATTAGAGACGGAAGAGTATAACTCATAATGTCTGTAATCCCTTCTCCCTCTATGAAGACACGTAGTTTTCTCTGGTACAGTGTTATTTTGAAGTAATAACAATGCTACCGGTAACCATCTGCTTTCCGAGAGTGTTCCCCCTTAAAAGAAGACCTGTCTCATTTTTATGGTTAAGCTCACTAATTTGGATAACTTTGTTCTTCTCTTTGTTTCTAATGCTTGTCTTGGAAATGGCACCATTGCTTGTATGTCCATGATTTTGAATTACCATGTTTGCTTGATACGGTAGTTTTTTTCCTTTTAAGTACGATGTTACTTGCTTAGTTTGTGTGCATGTTATTACATTCTATCCATTCTTTAGAGAGGCCAAAGAAAACTTTCCTTACGGGATTTGAAGGTTCATCTTATCGAGGGGATTATTGATCAAGTTGAGGGGACAGTTCATGTTTCGTGGGTTCAACCAAGAGTGCTGGGGATTCTGCAGATCAAATCTTTACGCGATTGGCTGGACAGTTGGATAGACAAAGTACACACTGCTCTGTTATCTATCGAGGCAGAAACACCTAATCCAGTTGCGTCGTAACTTTTTTCCCTTACTTCTGAGTTCCATGTTCTGTGTAACAATCTAGTTAATGCCCAAAAGAGCTAGTAGCCGCAACAATGGAAGGACATATTTTAGTTGCTTGGGCCAGCTTTGTAAGCTTCCTTTCCAATTCGATCATTTTTCCTGTTATTTTGTGAAATCCATGTAGTTTTCACTCTGATTTGCAATGGCATATATGCTTAGAGACATGACAAGTTGATTTTGAGCCGTTATTTTTCGCTTGAGACATTTATCTGACCATGTACTTGCACTTTTTAGCGATCTGCCTCTTGGCTACGCCGTGCAAGTTTCACGTTCCGTTCCATCTTTTCCTCCCAACTCTGAACTCTGAGCATGACTTAATCGACTCTCATTTTCTACCATTGATCATTGGATCTAGGATTAGAGGAGGAAATCATAACCCAAATCTGTTTACCCGTCAAAATCATTTCACTTAAAAGTCACCCAAAATCATCCATTTACATAATTGGGTATAACGGGTTGAGTGCCTTGCAACAGAGCCCGCTGGTTTACATATATCCCTTAAACGCGTTTTGACTGACTTTTTACCCTAATCACTCGCTTCCTCCAAAAACCATTAAGACCGCCGTTGCCGTCACTGCATCTCCATCACCAGCGATGTCGCCTGCCGGCACCACTCCTCACCTACCTACATCGTCATCTCCACCCATCCACGACGGACAAACCAGACCACTGCTGCTCGCTCTCCAATGTCAATTCTGCCACTCCCTTACCACACGCCATCGTTGTTGCTGCTTGCTCACGTTTTGTCGTCGCTATTGCCCTGTAACCACCTCGTCCATTCAGCTACATCCTCATCTAACATCGTTGCCATCTCAACGTACCAATAATGGACAATCCACACTCCATCACTGCCACCACCACTGCTCTTATGGAAATTTGGATTCAAATTCAGGAACTGGATTTTCTTTTTACTGAAAAGTATGAGCTTTTAGCCTTTTCCCATTGTCGCCATTGTTATTCCTTATGGACAAAATATTTTATGGAGAAATTCATAGTAATTGCTATATTGTGTGCAGTTACATTTTTTAGACTTGTTAGAAAAGGCCTAAGAAATGCCAAAATATGTTTGTTTTTGTAGGCGTTAATGCAGTTAGGGAGGTTGCAGGTGAAGGGTTTTTTGAATTTGAGGGACAATTTTGGAGGGCAAAGTAAGATCGGGGAAATTGTATTGGTGGTTGGAGTTTGTTAAGTTTTTTATTATAAACATAAAAAAAACCTATAAATTTAAAGTCAAAAGTGAACGAGCCAGGCCTGAACTCGGATTGTCTCTTGGGTCACGATAGGATTAACGGGTGAAACCAACCCATTTAATGTGACGATCCAATTAACCCATTAATAAATGGGTAAAATGAGCAATGACCTCTTTATACCCGAACCTGTTTAACAAAGACAACGCGCTTTGTTTCGCTTTCGTTATTTTTTTTCTTACGGATCCTAAATTGTAACATGTGGAACACTAAGGACCTGTTTGATCAAATTAAAATTTAAGTGCTAAAAAAGTTAAGCGCTGAATTCGTAATACTGAAAAATTTTAAGCGAGTAAATTTTTACCGAAACAAGTTAACATGTTTGGTAAACCAAAAGCAGATGGCTAAAAATTATTTATTTACAAGTTTATCCATTTAACCAAAATTATGCATTTGTTTATGTACTTAATAACACTTTTGGAGGGGCTAAAATTGTGTTGGTGGTAGTGACGATGGAGGAGTAGTGGTGGTGGTGGCGGCGATGGCAAAAAGGTGGCAATGGTGGCCACTACAAGGAAAAAGGCTTTTAGCAACGGAACTACTTCCGTCGCTAAAGGTGATTTCAGCGATGGAATTTCCGTGGGTAAAAACGTTGTCCAAACAAATATTTGACCGACGGATTATTCCGTTGGTAAAAACATTGCCGACGGGCTTTTAACGACGGTATAAACCATCGCTAAATATTTTTAGGAATTTTATAATTTTCGATAATTTTTTAAAAATTTTTAAGCAACGGAATAATACCGTCGCTAAAAATATCCATCTGTTAAAATGGTTTTACCGACGGACCTTTAGCGACGGGATAATTCCGTCGCTAAAAGTTCTTTAATACACAGATTTTTCTCTCTCTCTCTCTCTCCCCGTTTCTCTCTCTGTCCCTCGTTTATCTCTCTGTGGGCGTTCTCACCTCCTGCGATCCCCCCTCACGGTGACCCACCTCCGCAACGTTCCAACCCACCACCACGCCGGCGAAAGGCCACCGCCTCCGTCCCTCCCCACCAGCCCTCGACGCCGGCAACAGGCCCCCGCCTCCGTCCCTCCCCACTAGCCCACCACGCCGGCGACAGGCCCCCGCCACCACCATACCGCCCTTCCCCTGCCACCGCCACACCGCCCTTCCCTCTCCCCTCACATCTGCCGTCCCCATAGCCACCTCGTCGCCCCGCAGCTACCCCACTACTGCCACAGCCACCTCACAGTCGCACCACCATCGCCACAGTTCCTCCCCCTCCGCCGCACCACCACCCTCTGCCGCCTTTCGCGCGCCACTACCGCTGCCTTCCGTGCGCCACTGTCGTCGTCCGCCTCGCACCACCACTGCCCGAACTCACTTTTTTTCCCGGTTAGAAATTATTTATCATATTGAATATGTTCAAATATGCTAGAAATTAATTTGTTGTTATAATGTAATTATATGCTAGAAATTATTTATCGCATTGAATCTATTGTTATAATGTAATTGTATTTAATCTATTGTAATGTAATTGTATTTAATCTATTGTAATGTAATTGAATTTAATTTGTTGTAATTTAATTTAATTTAATTTTTTGTAATGTATTGTATTGTATTTAATTTGTTGTAATGTAATTGTAACGATTAAACCCTAATTATCCCTAATTTGTTCCCAAGTAACCCTAATTGAACCAAATTAACCCTAATCAAATCGTAATTATCCCTAATCTAACCAATTAACAGTATTTAACCCCGCGTAACCCTAATTGAACGAATTAACCCCAATTAAACATGATACACCCTAACTGAACCAATTAATTGTAATGAACTCCGATTCAACCTAATTAATCCCGATTTACCCTAATTGAGCCAATAAACCCTAATTAGTCCTGATTAATCCTAATTGAACCAATTAACCGTAATTAGCTCCGATTAAACCTATTTGAACCGGTTAACCTTAAACCCTAATTAAAGCATAATTAGCCCGGATAAACCCTAACTATCCTTAATTTGTTCCCAATTATCCCTAATCAAACCGTAATTATCCCTAATCTAACCAATTAACAGTAATTAACCCCACGTAACCCTAATTGAACGAATTAATCCCAATTAAACCTGATTAACCCTAACTGAACCAATTAATTGTAATTGAATGCCCTGATCCAACCGAACCTAAATTGAAATAATTGAACCCCCTAATTGAACCCTAAATTGAAGTAATTGAACCCTAATTAAACCCTAAATTGAATACCCTAATCGAATCAAACCCTAAATTAAACTAATTGAACCCCTAATTGAATGCCCTGATCCAACCGAACCCTAAATTGAAATAATTGAACCCCCCTAATTGAACCCTAAATTGAATACCCAAATGAACCGAACCCTAAATTGAATCAATAGAACCCCCTAATTAAACCCTAAATTGAAGTAATTGAACCCTAATTAAACCTGAAATTGAATGCCCTAATCGAATCGAACCCTAAATTAAACTAATTGAACCCCTAATTGAATGTCCTGATCCAACCGAATCCTAAATTGAAATAATTGAACCCCCCTAATTGAACCCTAAATTGAATGCCCCAAATCAACCAAACCCTAAATTGAATCAATAGAACCTCATAATTGAACCCTAAATTGATGTAATCAAACCGTAATTATCCCTAATCTAACCAATTAACAGTAATTAACCCCACGTAACCCTAATTGAACGAATTAATCCCAATTAAACCTGATTAACCCTAACTGAACCAATTAATTGTAATTGAATGTCCTGATCCAACCGAACCTAAATTGAAATAATTGAACCCTAAATTGAATGCCCCAAATCAACCGAACCCTAAATTGAATCAATAGAACCCCCTAATTGAACCCTAAATTGAAGTAATTGAACCCTAATTAAACCCTAAATTGAATACCCTAATCGAATCAAACCCTAAATTAAACTAATTGAACCCCTAATTGAATGCCCTGATCCAACCGAACCCTAAATTGAAATAATTTTGAACCCTAAATTGAATGCCCCAAATCAACCGAACCCTAAATTGAATCAATAGAACCCCCTAATTGAACCATAAATTGAAGTAATTGAATCCTAATTAAACCTTAAATTGAATGCCCTAATCGAATCGAACCCTAAATTAAACTAATTGAACCCCTAATTGAATGCCCTGATCCAACCGAACCCTAAATTGAAATAATTGAACCCCCCTAATTGAACCCTAAATTGAATGCCCCAAATCAACCGAACCCTAAATTGAATCAATAGAACCCCATAATTGAACCCTAAATTGATGTAATTGAACCCTAATTAAACCCTAAATTGAATGCCCTAATCGAACCGAACTCTAAATTAAACTAATTGAACCCTAAATTGAATGCCCTAATACAATCGAACCTTAAATTGAAATAATTCAAGGGCATCGAATATGTGCATTTTGAACAATTTTTTCATATTTGAACATTGATAATTTGTTTGATAATTTCAGGTTGTTAAATGTGCATTTGAGAATTGTGATTAGTGATCTGTGATTTTAGGTTGTTAATTGATGATTTTAGGTTATTAGCTGTGCATTTGAAGTAATTGCGATTATTAATTGATAATTTTAGGTTGTTAATTGATGATTTTAGATTGTTAATTGTGCATTGAGAATTTGAGATATTGAGATTATTTGACGGAGGATGGGACACAATTGGATTGAATGTGTAATTTTTGTTAATTTTTATTGCATTGAGCATTTTAGAATTGAGAATTGAGATTGTTGACGGAGGATGGGACCCAATTGGATTGAGATACCTGTTAGTTAGCACAGACACGAACACCACGTCTGATCGACGGTGTCCGACATTTAAAAAATAAATCAACGTATGCCGATGTGTCTGGAGGTACGTGTCGGTGGGCGTCGGACACGTGTCTGGAGGCGTCGGACACGTGTCGGTATGTGTCGGACACGTGTCCGGAGGTTTCAGACACCTATCGGACACCATATCGACACCCTATATGAGGTGTCAGAATTGAGATTGTTGACTGTGCATTAAATTTAGGTTAATTAGGTTAACGCGACATTTTTAGCATGCACCCCCTGGAATCTTATCGTGGCTCCAGCACTGGCTATAATTAGCCCTAATTAGTCCTGATTAACAATATTTTAAAAAATCAATTAACCCTAATTAGCTCTAACGAGCCTAATTAGTTTTAATTAACCATAAGAACCTAATGAAAATCAAATAAGCTGTAATTACCCCAAATTAGCCAAAATGAACCCAATTACGCGCATATTGATTATAGTTAGTCTAATTAGTCGTAATTTGCACTAACATAACCCAATTAAGCCTAATTAGCGCTAATTAGGACTAATCAAGACTACTCGGCACAATTAAACCCTAATTAGGACTAAATAACCCTAATTAGTCCTAATCAACCCTAAATATGTATAATTAGCCCAATGTACTCCTCATTAACACTAATTAGCCCTAACATATCTTCGTAAATCCTAATTAGATTAATTAGAAGATGAAGAGGACGACAACTCCCACGAGGAAGAGGACGACGACATCGGCAAGAATTACCGTCGATGGCTCCACGACGCACGGGACCGGGCGAAGAAGATACTGCCCGAGGGTTCCCCGATGACGGAGATGACGAGATATCCCCCACATTGGATATCTCACCGTGTATGGGGGGAGATGATAGATCGGTGGGCTACAGATCTAGGCTGGGACGCCAAGAGTAAGAGCGGGGCTGAGAACAGACAGAACAGAGATCCGACGCACACGGAGGGGGGGGGGGGTCGGTGCCACACGACATCGTCCGACGCATGAACGCGGTCGAGCACCCAGATCTGGAAGAGGATGAGGTCATAGCTCTGATGTATAGTCAGACGCACGTGCGAAAGAAAGACAAGGACTAGGCGCACCGGGCGGGTGCCAATATTTCAGATATTGCCCGGCGGATCGATGTGAGTCAATTTGGTTAAGTTGTTAATGTTTTGTTTTTTTATCCTCAATGTCCGTTTCGTTAATTAATGCCCTAACATATCGTTAAACCACTGTTTTTGCAGGCCTTGTATGAACAACTAAGGGGGTCCGAGCAGCAGTCCGGACAGCCATCAGCGTCCACTAGTACGGCTGCGAGTACTGGGGGGTTGAAGCGATGGCTGGATACGCCGGAGGTCGTCAATCGGCCGAAAGGCCGCATACGCGGCATGCCTAGCACGACTGTTCGTGCCGTGATATGAGCGTCCTCACCCCCTGTTGCCCCTCCACAGACACCGACTCCTCAGCGTCAGTTGGACGACGAGGAGATCCAGCGCATTGCTACAGTGGTGGTGAGGATGATCAGGGAGCAGGGCGCTGCTGGACATGCCGAGCCGGCCCCGGATCAGCAGGATCCAGATCCGGGACTCGGTAACCCCTGATGAGCCCCTTCCCGTGCCCGTTCCTAGCTCCCCCCCCCCCCCGCGCCCGATTTGTACTCTTCTCCCCTCCCCTAACCGGCTATATCTGGTTCCCGGCTTGTACATAATGAGTCTTTTTTATAATAAATATTTTTTATGATTGATTATATATATTTCTTTGTGTATTGATTATTGCGCGTTGTTGTTGAGAAATGAAAATTGTATTACAGGTCTGGGTAATAGAAAAATTAAAAAAAAATTCAAAACAATTTTGCCTTTTGGCGACCGATTAATTCCGTCGCTAAAAGTGATCCTACAATCAGTTAATTAGCGACGGAATATTCCGTCTCTAAAAAGCTTAATTAGCGACGGAATATTCCGTCGCTAAAACATTTAATCCGTCGCTAATTTGATAAAAAAGAAAATAAATTAAAATACTTAAAATATAATTAAAGACGGATATTCCGTCGCTAATTAAAAATAAATCCGTCGCAAAAACTTACATATTTGACGACGGATTTGAAAATCCGTCGCTAAACTATTAGTGACGGGCTTTTATACGAGGGACTTTTAGCGACGGTAAATCCGTCGCCAATTTTTTTAATTAGCGACGGATTTTAAGTTTTTAGCGACGGGTAAATCCGTCGCTAAAAGCCTTTTTTCTTGTAGTGGGCAGTAATGGTGCGTGAAGACGTGGTGTTGGTAATTGTGATGATAGCAATATGAGGCGACGTGTGGTCAAGGAAGTGGTTATAGTGTGGTGGATCTTTAGATAATTTTGGCAGAAATTGATGCAATGACAACAGCGACGGTATGGTGGAGATAGTGGTGTCCTTATGGTGATGTCGGTAGCGGTGGTGATAGTGGCTATGTCATTGTAATTGTAGTGGTGGTAGTAAAAGAAAATTATGGTTACGATCCTGGTTGTATTGTGATGGAGGCGGTGTTGCCAGCAAATTAATTGAGGCGGCATCGTAGTCGTAATTATTTGTTTATGTAAAAATATGTTAATTAGCTTTTAATCATCTCATTTAGAATTAAGTAATCAACATTAAGTAAGTCCACCGACTTAAAATTTTAGTCTATTTTTTGTAAGAATTAATTTTTAAAGTGATATAAGGTTTAACATATTCAAACGCACTTAATTGAAAATCATTGAAACTTTACAACAACTGTCACAATGTTACAACAACTGCCACCGCTCCCATTGATCTCACCCGCCTCTATGTAACATAGCTTTTGTAGGGAGATCAAATCTCCTACGTTACATGGAGCCTTGAAACCATGTGAACTTGGAGGCCCATCAATGCCCGTGACGTCACGGCGGTACAGTAAGACATGGCGCAATTTATGAAGTCTCAAAATTTCAGCTGGCAATTCTGTCACATAAGTATCCTTTAGATCTAATGTCTCCAAGTTTTGAAGCTTTCTAATCGATTTGGGAACCAACGTCACATTTGTTCCCCTCATACTTAGATACCTCAAATGAATTAACGTGAAAACTAAGCTTGGAATTTTCTCTAACCGAGCACCTCTCAGATCTAAAACCTTCAATAGCCGACTGCTTAAGAACATAGATATGGATGACTTAGAAAGCGGATCTATAACCCCAAATATGAGCAGGGAACGCAATCGACTATAGGATTCACTCTGGTGTATATTTTCAACGGAATTGTGGATTGCTAGGCATCGCCACTTTGCATTGTGCCCACTGTTTATGGTACCAATGCTTTGCTCTCTTGACTTTGAAAGAATCATCTCACGCAAGATGTCATGGACGCGACAAGTCCTAAGCCTTCCATCAATAGTTGTCCTCGCCACTTGGACCAAACTTCGATTGACAAGATTATTGAGGTAGTTCTCAGCAACTTCTTCTAAAGTCTTTCCTTCTCGCACTTGCACAAATCCTTCTGCAATCCACAACCGTATCAGCCTCATATTCTCTATCTCATAATCCTCAGGAAAAACGCTCAAGTACAACAAACAAACTTTAAGATGGGAAGGCAAGTCAAAGTAACTGAGAAAGAGTATTCTTTTCATAAACCCGAATTGGTCATTACTTTCAAGCTCGTCACCAAGACTTCGCCAAACCATATCCCACTCTTCAACTCTCCTGTCTTTTGTAGCCAAAAAACCGCCCATCGCCACAATTGCAAGCGGCAAGCCCTCACATTTCTCTAAAATACATTTGGAGAGTGGATACAGAGGTTGAGGGCAGTCAGTCCCTTGAAACACCTTTCTACAAAATAGAGTCCAGGACTCCTCTGGAGATAAAGCATTCATTGTGTATTTTTTGCCACGACTTTTTAAGCAACACGCAGAAGCTATATCAAAGTCACGGGTTGTCAGCAGTACACGACTGCCATGACTGTTATTAGGCAATGCAATTTCCATTGCAATCCATGCATCTAAACTCCAAACATCATCTAGAACAAGCACATACCTGCTTTGTCGGAGGAACTCTCTGATGAGTTCTTTCATGCTGTGGCTAGCCATGGTTTCCACCGCTTGAGGGACCGCTTGCTTGACTTCATCAAAGAGTTGCTGAATAATGTGTTTCAGAAGCTCCTCGATCTTAAATGACTGTGAAACAGTGATCCAGACATGGCTTTGGAAATGCCTCTTCACTTCTGTATCTTCGTATACTTTCTTTACCAATGTAGTCTTCCCCAAACCTCCCATTCCTGCCACCGACACGACTTTGAGCCCAGAATCATCGTTTACAAGCCAACTAATCAGCTGACGCTTTGGGTGTTCGATGCCCACAAGCTCAGCCTCTTCTATTAAAAGCGCATCCCCTCGACGATCAACCCATGCATTGTTGATGACGGTTGGACTAGAGCCATGGTCAAAACCACCATATTTTTCAAAAATATTGTCGATTCTTGGTCTGATCTTCTGTATCTTGGAAGCAATCTGATGGTGAGCTTGTATTTTCTTTACGCACCAAGTGATCCTACGCAAAAACCCGAAGAATCCATTGCGATGATTATTAGCCAGGCGGAGAATGAATTCATCAAGGATGTCTTCCGTGTCATAAGCAACATTTCGCACTTGTTTAATCCATACTTGTAGCCGGGGATCACTCTCTTCCTTTGCATCAGCGATGCTCAAAAAGGCTCTCATTTGTTCTAGTTTTGCTCTTATGTACTCGGCTTCCTCCCGAACACCTCCAAGAAGACTCTTTTCGCCATGGAGGAAGACTGCTAGCTCGTTAAGCAAGAAGGATACTGCAATCTCTGCCATTCCCAGTTCGCTTCTAGCTAGTGAGGCAGCCTTCAGATATCTCAAATGGTAACACTTTTAACCCCCAAAAACGCTGTACTTAGTTTGTGTATGTAACATACACAAACTTTTTATGTATGCTTTAAAATAAAATCAAGTTGCTTCCAATAATAAGTTTTGGCTGTCTGATAAGACTAATACAGTCAAGTATATGCAAAGGTATGAAAAGGCCAAGACCAGCATACATTCGGTGGTTGTCAACCATGGTTAGCAACAATTGATTAATAGAAAGTAGCCAAAGCTGGTGTCGTTTTTATCTATTGCGTCAGATTCCATGCGCCTTTGATTATCATCTTCAATTATTGATTACTTCAGAATGAGATGTTTAGATTATAATAGGGTCAAACTATTGACTAACTTGTCCGTTAATACTGTGTTCCTCTAAAACTTTGAAAAATGGGAGTATGGGACCGAGTCTCTGCCTAACACTCACGGCTGATGTTATTACTCAGTTGTTTTCTACGGGAGAACGTGGGTGGTATCCTTTCAGTGCACAAAGTCCATATTAATGACAAAATAGCAGGTAGAACGATGGCATTACTGGGACCTCATTTACGAATTTTCTTCACCTCATGACAATGACGGTGCACCTTTAAGGATCTTTATGTGCACCCCTGAAAATGGCGGTGCACATTCTTGCTCCCGCAGTGAAGTCTGCAACGGTTTCGCCGAGCTTGCCACACTGGAGAAGACAACCAAGCCGTACATCCTCCATGACATTTAGTCTAGTCCATCTCATCCGCTTTATCTAACTATTCGCGCACCAAGTCCAAAGTCGAAAGCATATGGTATAAGATTGACTCTAGAAGTGTAAGTCTCGAACAAGAGGCAGGTGGGCAAAAGGGCAGATTCGAAAACTGAGGGACATATTTGGTGAAAGTGCAAAAATAACAGAAAAAGAGCAAAAACACCCGACCTCTAAAAGTATATGCTCCATTCAATAGAAACCAACATTATACCAAGATAAAAGTGAACTATAAAGGCAAGTTCCTGTATTTGATCCAAAAAAAAAAAACTTACTGAATCGACTATAGCCAGAAGACCCATGCCAGAATGGAGCCTCTAGAACTAAGCACAAAAACATTGTAAACAACCACCTCTCCAAATAACTTGCCAGGGACTAGGCAAAGCAATGTCTTTTTTAGATTTCTGCCTTTGAGTAACCAGCAATCTACGAAGAACACGTGCATTTCAAATGGGTCTGATGTTATTTGCATTATCAGATGCAAGTATTGGGGATAATGACGTCTTTCCAAAGTTTCTCTCCCAACTTGGGATAATGGATCGTCAAGACTCGTAGAGAGGCATACTCCAACTTTCAAATCCTTTGGATCTAGCTTTCGAGATCCCCATCCATGAGTGCTAAGTCCAGTGTAAGTTGGCATATGTTTAAGGTTTTTCTTTCAACTTAGGATTACGCGCCATCTAGACTCATACTACGCATACTGCAACTTTCAAATCCTTTAGTTCTGGCTTTTGGTAGAGCCCCCATTCATGAGTGTTAGGTTTGGTGTAAGCCGATGCAGGCCTATAAACTGCTCTCTGATCCAGTCCATGGCGGGTTTGATTCATTTTCTATGCGTCATCCCATTCTGGGTACTCCTTAGTTGGCACCCACGAACACGGACAACTCCCATGCTTTACTCCACTTTTCTCCAAGGTGTTGATCATATTTCAGAACTAGAAAAAATTTGGCTGTTATCCAATTTGGAAGAATCTTTATTTTATCCCATATATAGCGACAATCAATCGTCTCTAAATATTATTAGTGACTTTTATTTAATAACTCTAAAAAAGTGTTGTTCGTTTGAATGCAATGTCTCTTGTTTTTTTCTCGAGTACTTATTCGGGTATCAACTTTAGGTTGTAATTTTTACGTCTTATTAGTGATATTTGCCCAACTAAAAAGAAAAATGTCAACTTTTGGACGCCAAAAAAAGGGTTGACTTGAATCGACTCCTTAAAATTTAACCAAATTGCGCTTTCACCCCCTAAACCCATAGCCTGGAATCATGACCACATTGAAGACTTTATGGAACCTGCTTGCCTCATCAGCTCTTTTGTTTTGATAAATCCCGGGAAGTAGAACATATCCTTTATGTATGTGAATCGATCATGCATTCTATGTTCTTCAAATTCCGTCGGCAGCCAAAATCTTGAAACTATTTGTTCCTTCGGTATCCTCCGTTGCTAAAACTGATTTTGTATTCTGATCTACGAAACTCCAGGCAAAGAGGGAAACCCCAGGATACTTGTTGCACTTGTCCACAAAGAGCCTTCCACGCCGTTCGTCTATATGAGAAAGCCATGATCCCCACTTTGACCTTTAAATGTAAGAAAACTGAGATACCCACGTCCACCTTGCACAAGTCTGTTTCAGGCTCCTCAAATCTTAACGAAAAAGGAAGAAACACATGCCCACTCAGCGGAGTCTGTTTTAGGCTTCATCTTTGACCTCTACCTTCTAGCTCTTATTCAGCAGTGCAGGCTTGTTTCCTGGATTAGTTTCTGTAGGGTTCATCTTTTGATAGTCCGTAATTGCACGAAATAACTGCGCCCGGAAGTCACCGATGCCCCACTTCCCTAACCCCCCAACCAAAACAAACTAATCGTTCACTTTTGCTTTCTCCGTTTTCTCTCTTCGAAACTGAATTTCCTCAGATCTTCTACAAAGGTATGAAGAGTAACACCCACTTTCGTACCAACGTCTTGAGCTTGATCTTTTCCATTTCCATTTACATCCCTGCATGTACTGCCACTGATTGGCACAAGACCACAGAGTCAAAAAAAATTTAGAAACGCCAGACCAAAAAGTGACATTATGCTAATAAAAAGGGAAAAAACCATACAGGGGATTTTGTTTGCCTGCTCTCATGCATCACGTGTAATAAGTTGTTTTTTGACAAGTATTATTGCGTGCTACAACTGAACATAAAAAATAATCAATGATCGTCATATCAAGGATACAACGTCAACATTAATTACAGAACACAAGTGTTTCAATAGTTGTAACTTAATTCTGTGCGGACAGCAACATCATTCAACTAAGACCACACAACCTCTCATGCTAGCACAATCGAGCACCAAAGCAAATAATGATAAACAGATACTCGATCACGAGACATCGAACTGGATAGACATATACATGAACTTTTTGCACAGTTCAGTACCTCATCAAAAAGATACCGGACAGCTCTGATGGGTATCTCAATGTTTCTGCTCTCAATAAAATATAATAGTGTAAACATAAGAACAATAAATTCCTAACTCCATTTTTTTCAATCGACTCTAAGTCATCTTTCATGACTTCAAGCCATTAAGTTGAGTGCCCACTCATATTAGCTTATTTAAAGGATGTATGATCATTTCCTATGCCCATATTATAGTCAACCTCATCTAGGCACACAATATGATTGTCAGAGATAGCCGTTCGTTTCTATCTTGCTGACTTCCGAAAAGGTTGTTTGTTAGCAAGGATGGGAGTAGGATCTGTAAGAGGGGGCGCATTATTAGGTACTACCTCGACCACATCGATATCCTCCATGAATATCATATAAATAAATAAATAATTAAATATATAAAAGACGAGTCATTCTCTGGAATTCTCAGCTCTCTGGTGAAGTTTTAGCTTCTTTTGAATGTAGACTTTTAATCTGGACTTCTTAATATTGTTTCAATTAATCTGGACTTCAAATTCATTTATTATACCTCGAGTTTAGACATCTTATTATCTTATTACTCTCGCATTTAAGTCACATTGTACTCCGTACCTATTTCCTTCTTCTCTCCTCTTCTCACACACTCTTTCTCACCTTGTCTATATGTTGTGGTCAATGCATGCACTTGACTTATATGAAATATAACATACTAGCAACAACAATCTGAAATTTCTGCTTAATCCATATGGTTTGATACTTGGGGTATTTCAATGTTTATGTTGTGGTCAATACATGCACTCGACTTATATGAAATATAACATACTAGTAACAACAATATGAAATTTATGTTCTATCCATATAGTTAGATACTTGGGGTATTTCAATGTTTATGTTGAAATCTTTCCTTTCATCAGTGCTCTATTTTTTTAGCAGCAAATATGGGCCAAAAAGTCAAAAAGGAATAGCTTGGAATAGTCATCCTCATATGTATCATGCATGTATGCTATCATGTTGGCATATCAGATATACAAACAAAAAGGAAATTAGCCCTAACATTTCTGTTAAAAGGAAATTAAGTAAATGGGAGAAAGGTAACTTCCAATTTCCTCATAATCTTGGTCAAAAATTAGTTTGTTTGTGTAGCATCTATTAAATAGCATGAATTATCTCATTAACATTTAGATAGAAAATTGAATTAGCATGGAACTACAATTTTCTTAGATTCAAAAGCAAAGTAAATTGTATTTCGCAAAAATGTTAAATTGCATATCTCCAAAAAGGAAGAGCAACAAAAGTAATACAGTATCACATTGGGAAAAAAAGATATAATTAAATTTCACTAAGTACTAACATGAAAATGAAATCACAGGGAATGTTACATTTTGTAAGTTTTACCTTAAGTTTGTAGTTTTATGCACTAAGTCTAACATGTTATTGTCAGTATGGAACCAATTTTTTTCAAAATTAAATTACATGAGGGAATTGTAGATGATTGGAAGAAAAATGGGAAGGTATATGAGGTCTAAGACAACTTTTACTTTAATTTTGCAATACATAGACTATAAGTCGTATCAATATGGTGGTGGTGGTGTGGATACTCCATGCATGTAGTTAATTTTGCAATACATACAGGGGATTTTGTTTGCCTGCTCTCATGCATCACGTGTAATAAGTTGTTTTTTGACAAGTATTATTGCGTGCTACAGCTGAACATAAAAAATAATCAATGATCGTCATATCAAGGATACAACGTCAACATTAATTATTACACGTGGTGTTGGTAATGGTGATGATATCGATAAGCGACAACATGTGGTCAAGGCAGTGGTTGTAGTGTGGTGGATCTTTAGATGATTTTGGCAGAAATTGACATAGTGACAATAACGACGATATGGTGGAGATGGCGGTGTCGATAGTGGTGTTGATATAGTAGCTAGGTCATTATAATTGTAGTCGTGGTAGTAAAAGAAAATAATGGTTGTTGTATTGTAGTGGAGGCGGTGTTGTCAACAAATTAATTGAGGTGACATCGTGGTGGTAATTAAAATTTTTATGTAAAAATGTGTTAAATAACTTTTAATCATCTCACTTAGAATTAAGTGATCAGCATTAAGGGGCTGTTTGATGAAACTGAAATTTAAGTGCTAAAAAATTTAAGCGCTGAATTCGTAAAACTGAAAATTTTAAGCGGCTGAACTTTTACTGAAAAATAAGTTAACCTGTTCGGTAAACTAAAAGCAGATGTCTGAAAATTTTTTATTTACAAATTTATTCATTTTACCAAAATTATGCATTTGTTTTGTATTTTATAACTTTTTTGGGGGGTAAAAATCGTGTTGGTGGTGGTGACATTGACGATGGAGTAATACTAGAGGCGGTGGCGGCAAAAAGGTGTTAATGATGGTGATAATGGTGCGTGAAGACGTGGTGTTGATAATCTATATCTATATAATATATAATAAGCGAAGCGAGAAAGACATTGATAGCTTCCTTGCGCGACACATCATCGCTTCTTTATATGACACGTCATCAGATTCTTATTTTAAAATTAATTAACTTCTATAAAAGTAAGTCTTTTTTAATTTAAAAGCAATTTTAATCATTCTAAAACTCAACCTAATCAACATACTAATCTATTAAGAGTTCTTTTTGATAATTATGTCCTTAAAATTCGAATAATAGTTTTAATCATTCTAAAACTCTACATTATCATTATACTAACTTATTAGGAGTTAATATTGACTATTATATCTTTAAATCTACTATCTAATATGAATATAATAACTCATATATATAAAAAACGAAAATAATACTTTCGATTTAGAAGAAAAAAATTATTTTAAAAACTAATTCTAAACATTTTAAAACTCTACCTAATCAATATACTAATCTATTAAGACTTAATTTTGACAATTATGTCCTTAAAAGTGTTTTCTAATATGAAAATTAAAATTCATAGACCCAAAAAATGACTTATGAGATTTAGAATAAAAAACATGATCAATCATTCTAAAATTCTACCTAATCTATTAAGGCTTCTTTCTAACAACTATGTCCTTAAAATTCAAAACTAATTCTATTTATTCTAAAACTTAACCTTATCATTATATTAACTTATTAGGACTTAACATTGACAATTGTAGCTTTAAAACTATCTCTAATATAAATATAAAAATTCATATATGTAAAAAAACAAAAATAATACTTTTGATTTAGAAAAAAAATAATGTTACAATTAAGATTAAACAACTTACGAGACTTGGGAAAAAAATGATCTAAACATAATTTTGATAGGTGCCTTTCAATTTAAATTTGACTAATTTTGCAAGAATAATAAGGGTTGTATAATTTAAAATTTAATTCTAAATATTTTAGAACTCAACTTAATCCATACACTAACTTATTATGACTTAATTTTAACTATTGTATTTTTAAAATTACTCTTTAATGTGAATATAAAAATTCATATATCGAAAAAAGATGAAAATAACATATTAGATCTGGAAGAGGGGAAAATGACGTTCTAATTAAGTCAAATGTTCTATATATAACACACACACACACACAAGATAGTCATCTTTAATAATGTGATATATAGATTTAATAAACGAATTATAAGTAAGTATTTTTAAATAAGACCTCACGACCACCAAACTGATTATATCCCATATTTAAGAATTTAGAAAACAAATCAAACTCTTTACTACGATTTATTGTTGAAAAATTCGTGGTATAATTGTTGCGATATTTGTAAACCTTATAAATATCAATTGTAAAACATTTAAACTCTATGCTACAGACATATTTACGTATTAGGCTCTAATTTTGACTATTAAAACCTTGATTAGATTGTTATGCAATTCTTGTGTAATATTTGCATACGCATACATATTTACTTTGGTTCTTTTGAACTGTAAGTTGAAACAAAAATGAGTAAATTGTGTTACAGAACTACCTGATGATGTAAAAAAAAAAAACTTAAAGAACGCAAAAATCTAGCAATGACATTGTAACACAATCTACTTATTATTCTTTAAACTTACAGGAACTAAAGCAAACATATATACCTAGCAAATATTTTGCAACAATTGCATGACCATTTAATCAAGACTATAATTTTAGAAGTGTATGAGACGAAAAAATATTCTACTGGATATCATGTTTGTATCTTAATAAATTGGTAATTTTTTTGAAGCAATGATTCATGAAAAAGATAAGATCGAACCTTGACATTTACGATTCCATAGATTAAGCACTCTTAACCTAACTTTTGAAGCTAAGAGACTTGGTTTTGAGATGTTACATGTTGAACCACTAAAAGAGCTTAATAAATATAGTCTTAACAAGTTACTTGAAACTTTTACAAATGAAGTATTAAAAAATTCTTACTAACAATTATAGTATGAGTAAAAGTATAAGATAATCTCTTTTTGTTTCTTGAATGTGGTATGCATTGATACACTTTTTGTAACTTTTAAAAATATTTTATTAATTTACTCGAACTAGATTCAGGATCCCCAATTATAATATCTAATAAATGAGGCGAAAAATGCAATTATAGCTCATGACACGTCTTTGCATTGTGTTTCTAATATAATAAGAGTTATAAAAACTAAGCTTAAACATATTAATGTTACGAAAGATCTCCAAACATTACTTTGAGCGGATTCTTAATTTTGCAATTAATTAAATCGGCAAATATAGTAAACATTTAAATAATAAGCCTTATGCAATTCGAAAAAAGAATTCGAAAACATTCAAAATGTTCTAACCAATATAGTAAACTATTATGAGTTTATTTAAATATTATATATCGAAAGCTCTCTAGCATGAAATATTAACCTGCAAAACAAAAATTACTTTAAATATTTAATAAGAAAAAATAGGTACTATTTCAAATTGATATCTAAGTTTCCCGTAAATTCAAATATGAATATAACTAAATATGTTGGTTAAAAGTTGTGGTCAATAATTTCCTTACTCTAAGGTTTTGCGCTATCCTATTTTGTCACAATGGTTAAATGCATATTTACCATAATATGCAGATTCTATACGAGATAAATTAAATAAATAGTGTAAATTTAAAACATTAATTATGTGAGCATTTCTTAAATTCAACTAATTTTATGTTGGAAAAGTTTTGAACCAATTTTTTTCTATGGTACTTTTATTGTGAGTAATTAAACTCTTAAGCATTCTAAATTCTATATTAGCATAATACCATTTATTATTTTATGTTAACTTTTATACTTTTGAATAGAATTACATATAAAATCTAAAAAAGATATTAGTTATGTTGTGATGAATGTAAATTAAAACTTAGATTAAAAACCTTATTATCTCTGAAGAGAAATCTTACTTAGTAAGCATGCTTATTGTATGCTTTGTGAAATCTTGGTTAAATTTTATTCAACAATTTCCTTACTACGAGGTTTTTGAGCTATCCTATGTAGTCATGTTAGTTAAAATTTATATAATTACCTCATGCAGTGATTACTATATTCTCTATATACTTTGTTGGTAGATTACATTTGCTTTTGACAGTGGCACATCATCCTTACTTAATTAGTTTATGCTATAAACAAATATATAGACCAAATTCTTCTCTGTCAAAATTAAACTAATATGTAATTAACGTTATGGGTAATGCATTCAAGGTACAAATTATTTTTAAAAAGTTCATAGAAAATAATAAAAATGTCTTGAGCAATAGCAAATTGATCTCAATATGTTCTCCGCATATATTTATCAGTAGAGAATTTACTTTTACTTTTTTGTTTATTAAGTGAACTTTTAATTTTTGTTCATCTACATAATTACCAAATCAGAATTAAGAAATATGCACAAGGACATTGCTTAATGATATTTCACCATAAGGATTAATTTATTTTATTACAAGAGAGTTCAAGACAAAAATTAAAGTAACCATCTTTGATAAAATAACCATAATAAAATAATAAAATTGTGCAATATATTTTATTATGCATTTTAAAACTACTAAAATAAGTTAATGTTAATAAACAGTCTCGTGCTTGGCACGGGATTCTGGGCTAGTAATATATAATAAGCGAAGTGAGAAAGAGATAGACGGCTTCTTTGCGCGACACATCATCGCTTCTTTATATGACACGTCATTAGATCTTTATTTTAAGATTAATTAACTTCTATATAAGTAAGTTTTATTTAATTTGAAAACTAATTCTAATCATTCTAAAATTATACCTAATCAACATAGTAATCTATTAAGACTTATTTTTGATAATTATGTCCTTAAAATTCGAAGAATAATTTTAATCATTCTAAAACTCTATCTTATCATTATACTAACTTATTAGGAGTTAATATTGACTATTATATCTTTAAATCTACTATCTAATATGAATATAATAACTCATCTGTATAAAAAACGAAAATAATAATTTCGATTTAGAAGAAAAAAATAATTTAAAAACTAATTCTAATCATTTTAAAACTCTACGTAATCAATAGACTAATCTATTAAGACTTAATTTTGACAATTATGTCCATAAAAGTGTTTTCTAATATGAAAATTAAAATCTATAGATCCAAAAAATAACTTATGAGATTTAGAATAAAAAACATGATCAACCAGTCCAAAATTTTACTTAATCAGTATACTAATATATTAAGGCTTATTTCTAACAACTATGTCCTTAAAATTCAAAACTAATTCTAATTATTCTAAAATTAACCTTATCGTTATATTAACTTATTAGGACTTAACATTGACTATTGTATCTTTAAACTACTTTCTAACATGAATATAAAAACTCATATATATAAAAAACGAAAATAATACTTTTGATTTAGAAAAAAAAAATTAATGTTACAATTAAGATTACACAACCTACGAGACTTAGGAAAAAAATGATCTAAACGTAATTTTGATAGGTGCCTTTTAATTTAAATTTGATTAATTTTGGAAGAATGATAAGGGTTGTACAATTTAAAATTTAATTCTAAATATTTTAGAACTCAACCCAATTCATACACTAACTTATTATGACTTAATTTTAACTATTGTATTTTTAAAATTACTGATAAGTGCCTTTCAATTTAAATTTGATTAATTTTGCAAGAATAATAAGGGTTGTATAATTTAAAATTTCATTCTAAATATTTTAGAACTCAACCTAATCCCTATGCTAACTTATTATGACTTAATTTTAACAATTGAATTTTTAAAATTACTCTTTAATGTGAATATAAAAATTCATATATTGAAAAAAGATGAAAATAACATATTAGATCTAGAAGGGCAAAAAATAACGTTCTTCTTTGTTGCGGTTGGGGAAAGAAAAAGGAAAGAAAAAAAAAGGAAAGAAGAAAGAAAGAAAGAAAGAAAAATTGCAATTGAAAAAAAGGTGAACCGTAACTTCTTGTTGCGGTTTGGGAAAGACAATAAAGAAAAAAGGAAAGAAGAAAGAAAGAAAAAAAAAGGGAAAGAAGAAAGAAAGAAAAAAAAAAGGAAAGAAGAGAGAAAGAAAAAGGAAAGAAAGAAAAATCTTACGAAGAAAGAAAGAAAAAAAAAAGGGAAAGAAGAAGGGCAGCCACCTTTTTTGACTTTGGGGTGGGGGGGGGGGTGGGGGGGGGGGGAGGGGAGGAGAAGCCACAATTGTGGACTTTTGGGGTAGAGGAACAACCGCGTTAGCCAACCGCAACAAAGTGTTGCGGTTGGGTTTCTCTTATTTAATGCAACCGCTGCTCTTTGCAGCGGTTCGGTTAGAGATGTCAAAGGGCCGGGCTTGGGCCGGCCCAGCCCAAGCCCATCGGGCCTGCTAACGGGCCGGGCCGGGGCCGGGCCAAGAGAGGGGGAAAACGGGCCGGGCCGGGCCTGGCGAAGGGAATCCTAGGCCTGGTCCAGGCCCAGGCCCTAAGCCCAATATTTAGGGCCGGGCTTGGGCCGGGCCCGGGCCCTTTTTTTTTTCTTCATGTTATTCAATTTTAAAGATAGGGAGTTTTAGATGCATATTACTTAAATGACCGGTCTGAACTGTTGAAACTTTGATTAAATCTTATTTAACATGCGCAACTTTCACAAAATGTTTTAATAGTAAACCAACTTCAAATTAATCAACCTAATGTTCTCAAAAATGAGAAAGTGATGAGGGCAAGCTTTGCTGATGTTTCTTGTTAGCAAATACTCAGTTTCTAGGGTTCTTTAAGTGGAAGAAACTTGCAAAGGCACAATGGAATGGCTAAGATCAGCAAGTTAGGAATATCTTACCTAACAAACTTCTTGATAAAGCCTAATAACCCTGCAATTTCTTTATTCCAAATGTACAGTTTCTGAGCCCAAGGGCTAATGTAAGAATGTTTGCGAGAATATCGTTGATGATGATCTCTCATCGTGAACATGTATATTTCGCAGATTTGTTATCTCTAAACACAGATTTTCTAAAAGTTATTTCAACAACATTTGAGATTGCCACCATTAAATCTTAGAAGTCTCTGGCTAAAGGTGTTCATTATAATAAATGTGTTCATAGGCCCTCCTCCCTTTATCCGGGCTTGGGACCGGCTGCTTGTAAACAAACAGGCGAAGTTACCTATTTTTTTATATATACAAAAAAATATATATCTTGCGTGTAAAAAATTATTTTATATATATGGAAAAAAGTATATTTTGTGAAAAAATTTATTCTTAAAACTCTAACAATCAAAATAATAATGCATGTCTATCCAAAATATCAGCAATCAAAGATCAAGAAATCTGCAACGTCAACCAAAAGGATCAAAAGAGGAAAATAAAAACAAATTACCTAATCATCCGGAAGTACTTCAATATCCGAGTCACTGCTCTTCCTATCATCAATCGGTTTATCTTGCTCGCGGTATTTCGCATCAAGATAATCCTTCCAACATACACATAGCTCGAGCGACTCGGGGTTAAGACGACTCCTCCTGTCATCCAAAACCCTCCCGCTTGCTGAAAATGCCGACTCTGAAGCAACCGTGGAGGCTTGCACTGGCAGTACATCCCGTGCAATTTGGGATAAAGTTTTATACATGTTTTGATTTTGTTTCCAAAAATTTAACAAATTAAAATTAATCTGTTCTTGCCTTGATAAATCAGAATAATGATCAGTATTTGCATATACACCAATCTCATTAAAAGAGGAAAAATTATACGAACCTCCCGAATTAGAAGTACCTTCACCTGGTAGTTGTCTTGCTACTAGATGTTCAAAGCCTTGAAGGTATGGCGCATAATACCTCTCAGCAGTGGATGATGATGTAGCTCGCCCGCGCACGTCAGCAGAATTACGATAGAGGTTGAACAAGTCCTCAAACCTCTTGCTCACTTTTGCTGTGAGCAAGGTTGTGTCATCTGCTGTGTAGCGCATTAATTTCGATATCTCTTGTATCGAGGA
>JAVXUO010000550.1:0-163952 GCA_033065855.1 Escallonia rubra | reverse complement strand
AACATAGTTATTGAATTGCTTGTGGTGATGACTAGTTCTTAGACAAATTCCACGTTCAAAGGAAGTAGTTTCACAGAGTTGGATAAACAATTTCAGTGGAGTCAAGAAGTTGTCGAAAGAAATGTCAAAACCAAAAGCCCCATAACGTGTAACCGTTGGGTTTGTAGCCATAAAGGAAGGTACTCGAACAACTGACAAGGATCAAAGCAAAAAACCAACAGCCTAGGTAGAGATGTCAAAGGGCCGGGCTTGGGCCGGCCCAGCCCAAGCCCATCGAGCCTGCTAACGGGCCGGGCCGGGGCCGGGCCGGGGCCGGGCCAAGAGAGGGGGAAAACGGGCCGGGCCGGGCCGGGCCTGGCGAAGGGAATCCTAGGCCTGGTCCAGGCCCAGGCCCTAAGCCCAATATTTAGGGCCGGGCTTGGGCCGGGGCCGGGCCCTTTTTTTTTTTTTCATGTTATTCAATTTTAAAGATAGGGAGTTTTAGATGCATATTACTTAAATAACCGGTCTGAACTGTTGAAACTTTGATTAAATCTTATTTAACATGCGCAACTTTCACAAAATGTTTTAATAGTAAACCAACTTAAAATTAATCAACCTAATGTTCTCAAAAATGAGAAAGTGATGAGGGCAAGCTTTGCTGATGTTTCTTGTTAGCAAATACTCAGTTTCTAGGGTTCTTTAAGTGGAAGAAACTTGCAAAGGCACAATGGAATGGCCAAGATCAGCAAGTTAGGAATATCTTACCTAACAAACTTCTTGATAAAGCCTAATAACCCTGCAATTTCTTTATTCCAAATGTACAGTTTCTGAGCCCAAGGGCTAATGTAAGAATGTTTGCGAGAATATCGTTGATGATGATCTCTCATCGTGAACATGTATATTTCGCAGATTTGTTATCTCTAAACACAGATTTTCTAAAAGTTATTTCAACAACATTTGAGATTGCCACCATTAAATCTTAGAAGTCTCTGGCTAAAGGTGTTCATTATAATAAATGTGTTCATAGGCCCTCCTCCTTTTATCCGGGCTTGGGCCGGCTTGTAAACAAACAGGCGAAGTTACCTATTTTTTTATATATACAAAAAAATATATATCTTGCGTGTAAAAAATTATTTTATATATATGGAAAAAAGTATATTTTGTGAAAAAATTTATTCTTAAAACTCTAACAATCAAAATAATAATGCATGTCTATCCAAAATATCAGCAATCAAAGATCAAGAAATCTGCAACGTCAACCAAAAGGATCAAAAGAGGAAAATAAAAACAAATTACCTAATCATCCGGAAGTACTTCAATATCCGAGTCACTGCTCTTCCTATCATCAATCGGTTTATCTTGCTCGCGGTATTTCGCATCAAGATAATCCTTCCAACATACACATAGCTCGAGCGACTCGGGGTTAAGACGACTCCTCCTGTCATCCAAAACCCTCCCGCTTGCTGAAAATGCCGACTCTGAAGCAACCGTGGAGGCTTGCACTGGCAGTACATCCCGTGCAATTTGGGATAAAGTTTTATACATGTTTTGATTTTGTTTCCAAAAATTTAACAAATTAAAATTAATATGTTCTTGCCTTGATAAATCAGAATAATGATCAGTATTTGCATATACACCAATCTCATTAAAAGAGGAAAAATTATACGAACCTCCCGAATTAGAAGTACCTTCACCTGGTAGTTGTCTTACTACTAGATGTTCAAAGCCTTGAAGGTATGGCGCATAATACCTCTCAGCAGTGGATGATGATGTAGCTCGCCCGCGCACGTCAGCAGAATTACGATAGAGGTTGAACAAGTCCTCAAACCTCTTGCTCACTTTTGCTGTGAGCAAGGTTGTGTCATCTGCTGTGTAGCGCATTAATTTCGATATCTCTTGTATCGAGGCGTTCACGCCATGCAACTTTAACCTAGGATCTAAACAAGTAGCCACAGTAAAAATAGCAGGCAGTTTCTTCCAATATTTATTAAATTTTTGATCCATCACTTGTACTATTTCCCTAAAGGGTCCTATATATCTCCATTTTGTTAACATTGTAGCCATCTTCAGAATTTCTATTACAGCGAGAGGAGAGGTGGGATAGTACGTACCAGACAATAAATTGGTAGACGTGTAGAATACCTCCAAAAATTCAGCTAGGTATGTGGCCATCTGCCATTCCTCTTGAGTTGGCAAGCCGGCTGGGAACTGGGTTAGTAGAAAATGCGTGTAGACTTCTCGGTATGCCAGAATGTGTAAAAGCATGTGGTATGTAGAGTTCCACCTGTGGACCACATCTGTAACTGCTCTCCTGCGAGGCATATTATATTGAACACACAACGTTTTAAATTGTTGTGTTCTCAAACTCGAGCCATTAACATACGCTGTCATACCCCTCATTTTGAGCAGAATATCTCCTGCAGCACCTAAACCATCTTGAACAATTAAGTTAATAATGTGACAAACACAACGAACATGAAATAATTCACCATCAAGTACAGGTTGAAGCGTCTCCTTTAAAGCTGCAACAGCAGCTTTATTATTAGAAGCATTATCAAAACTAACACTCATAATCTTATCCTTAATTTTAAATGTGTTGTATGCTTTTAATATAAGAGTAGCAATGTTCATTCCATCGTGCGGATAAGGGAAGTGCTCGAAAGTGATGATTCTCTTGTGCATAACCCAATCTGCATCAATCCAATGAGCGGTCACACAAGAATAACTAACAAAAGTATAAGGAGATTGCCAAATATCAGAAGTAAGACTAACTTTACCGTCAAATTTATCGAAATAATCGATAAGGCGTGCTTTGGCAGCCTTGTACTGTCGGAGTGCATCGGACCTCGTTGTGTTTCTATGAACCTTTTTGTACAAAGGTTGAACGTAGGTGTTCATATATCTAGAGTGCTTAGGATTATCGGCAAAAGAAAAGGCTTGTTCATCGTGAATAACAAATTCAGCGAGACCGTCTCTTTGCTCTCGCTGATTATAAACAAATAACTTACCGTCAAAAGATAATTGCGTTTGGGTAGGTTCGACGTGGCCTTGTCGAGGTGCACACTGAGGGTAATGCCTGTTAAGATGTCCATTACCACTACCAGTCGAAAATAATTTAAGACAGTACTTACATTGAGCTTTTCGGATGTCGTCCACCGTAATTAAGTCGAAATGATTCCAACACTCGACTTTCTTTTTCCCCCTTTGGACTTCTGGCACGTTATCGGAGGCATTGCTCGGCCCTTCTTCATCATGACCAGGCATAGGGTTGAGATTATGCCACTGAGTAGTAGCTTCGCCAACCGAGCTGCGTCCTTGACTATAATGCGGGGGGTCTTCATCAGGCGTGTATTCAAAATCTGGAATGTTTTGATTGAACTCCCAATTGGCTTGGGTATCTATCATAGAGCCTGTACTCATTCGTCCACGAACGAATGGTTGTGTTGGTGCTTGGATTGGTGTTTCTGATGGCCGTGGCGCTGGCGCTTGTGCTGGTGGTGGTGCTTGCGATGATGATGATTTCTTTCGTGATGACGTTGCACGCCTCATTTTGTTCAATAATCCAGACATATTTCACGCTAAACTTTGTAAGAGTAACTAAATACACAAGTATAAGAGTAGTAATAAGAAATAACAATTAAAAGAATGAACGAGTAACAAATATTAGAGAGTTAGTAATTAAAAAGAATTTAGCAAGACTAGTAATTAATAAACAAGAGTACTAATTAGTAAATACTAGTAGTAATTAAAAGAATGAACGAGTAACAAATATTAGAGAGTAAGAGTAATTAAAAAGAATTTAGCAAGACTAGTAATTAATAAACAAGAGTACTAATTACTAAATACTAGTAGTAATTAGCAAGACTAGTAATTGGAGAGGAAACTAGTAGCAAAGCTTGTTGTGAGAGTAAGAAGAGAGTAAGAAGATTGGTGTGAAAAATTGGAGAGAAATGGTGTGAATTTATAGATTTTAGAAACTTCACAAAAGACCAAAATACCCCTACAAACTATCCGTTTATAGTTGTTGGGGAGGGTAAGAGTGTAAAGGAGTTGAAAAATATAGGTTAGACTAAAATACCCCCAAACTAGCCGTTATATAGCTGTTGGGGGGGTAAAAGTGGAAGTTTGGAAAAGGGGGAGAAGAAAGGGGGGGAAAAGCAAAAGATTCAAAAAAAGTGGGGCCAAAACCGGGCCAAAATCCGGGCCGCAGACCGGGCCAGGTAACCGGGCCAAGCCCGGGCCGAAACCGGGCCGGGCCGAACCCGGGCCAAAACCGGGCCGTGCCGGGCCGGGCCGTTTTCCAGATTCTTCAGGCCTGGTCCAGGCCCAGGCCCCAGGCCCTATGTGTGCGGGCCGCTACTGTTCATCCACGGGGCCGGGCCAGCCCGGGCCAAAACCGGGCCGGGTCGGGCCAGCCCGCGGGCCGCCCGGCCCGTTTGACAACTCTAAGCCTAGGGTAGAACAACAACCAATATCTTGTTGAGAAGACTTTTATACCCCATTTTTGTAATGTCATAGACATTAGCGGGGCGGGCACCATTGTCAAAATACCATTTACGATTTATTGAAAATAAAAAACCAAGGATGAGTAAGTGGGCACATGTCCCCGTGCGCTGCAATTTATATGGCCCGTCAAGAATATGAATCAGAACAGTGACCTTGGGCTCATCCTTCAAGGCTTCTGTTTTGTCTCCCACTCCTTGGGGTTCATGTGCTCCCTACACCTACACATCTAGTTGTAAAAGATAACTTGAAAAAAATATGACTTCTTGCTATTTTCACTTTAGTTTTTTACTAAATTACACACAAAAGGAGACAATTCAAGGCTAGCTGGGTACTAGAGGCTGTCATAAGGCACATAAACCAAGACTGTTCTAGATTTGTTTCACGGGTAATCAAAACTGCTCTAGATTTGTTACACGGGTAATCAATCTATAGTAAGTTTGGTGAATGAGTTGCATTAAGTACGATTTCTCTTCTATAATTACTCAAGACTTTTCAAATGTAAGAAGTCAGTTAAAATTGTAACACCCGTTCTACATCAAATTTGTTAGTCTGATATTGGTTATAAATTACCCTCGCATTTTGTTTCATTTACTTTAAATATTTAAAGTCTTCGTACAAGGGGCCAAAGAGTAACTTTCCATTTTCTCATTAGTTACGGTTCCACCAGCTCGATTCACCTCATCATCCCACCCCACTGCCAAATAGCAGATTTTCAGATCCTTCATTGGTGGGCTTGGGGGTTAGTTGTGGTCGAAAATGGGAGGGGGGGGGGGAGGGGAAGGGAGGGGGTGGGGGGGTGGGGTTGGGGGAGTGGTGGTGTTTGATAAGGGAAGAGGAGGAGGAACAGGAAATAGTGGGATGGCGGTGGGGTATAGATGAATGGGGAAGAGAGGGGTCGAGACAAGACTTAGGGTTTTAAGAAGGGAGGAGGAGGCAATGATTAAGGGGGGAGCAAAAGGGAGGAGGAGGTGGCAGTAATAGGTAGCAGCCGCGAATGGGAGGAGGAGGAGGAGGATTGAGATGAGAAAGGAGGCGACGGTGGCAGCTTGCAGCGGCGACAATGGTGGCACTTTGGGGGGCGGGGAAAGAAAGGAGAAAGAGGAAAAGGAAAGGGGTAGAAAATATTAGTGTTGGGAATGAAATGACAAACATGCCCTTGAAATACATTCTTTTATGACACTTGAGAGGGCATTATGGAAAATGAATAGCTAATTTCAAACTATAAGAGGTTTAAAGGGTACTCTGGTCTTTAAGACCACCAAAATAATTCCTACCCAAAAACTGGGCTGATTTGGAAGGAATTCGTCCGATGTGCACAATTTCCTAGAATAGAGATAGGTTTATTACAGACTTTTAAATTAAAAAGTTTTAAATCGCAATTCACTGAAAGTATAGGAGACAAGACCGGCCCCTGCTAATGGGAATCAGGATGAGGTAACATGCCGACTCAACTCCAATGGTGAGTTTACCATTAAATCAGCATGAGAGGGGCTTAGATCAAAAGCCCCAAGGGCTCCCTGGAGCAAGTTGATTTGGTTCAAAGGGCACGTACCAAGATGTGCTATGATCCTATGGCTATTATGTAAAAGGGGTTTGAGAACTAAGACAAAGTTAAAGGCATGGAATATCATCCCAGATGAGCTTTGTGTATTGTGCAGAAGATATTCTGAAAATGAGGATCATCTTTTTGTGCAGTGCTCTTATGCACAGAATCTATGGAAAGAGGTTTTTGAGAAAATGAACATGAAGATACCACTAATATCATGGCATCAGTTCATTCAATACTCAGTGTTACACTTCAGGGGGAAAAGCCTTAAAGCAAGAATGTGTAAACTCATAATTGTTGTGGTAATATATGGGATTTGGCAAGAGAGGAATGCAAGAATCTTTAGCCAGAAACAAGCTACAGAGAAAGGATGTATGCAAATGATAAATCAGTGGATCTATTATAGAACCCTCACCTGGAAACAAAGCCCTACAACAGAGCAAAGCAGGAAGATATGCCAAGCATGGGGTTTAGATATGCAAAGATTACTTTTAGTATAATGTACATATTGTAAAATAGAGATCACAGAAATGTGTATAGCTGGAAAATGTTTTTGTATATGATTGAGCTTAAATGAATACAAAGGACCTTTGACCAAAAAAAAAAAAAGTATAGGAGACAGAGTAAAATTCTTCGTAATCTTATTGTGATACCTATTATGCGGAGATGTCAACCGTGTATGTGTATGTGGGTGTCTGTATATGAGTTTAGCATAACTTACCTATTCTGCAGTCTTTTCCTTTTGTTATATTGCTATTATTGTCACCGGATATTAAAAAAAAACACTTGAGATGTGTAGTAATAATATAAAAAATGTACAATAAATGTTTTGGCGGAAGGTTTCGAAATATATTACTCCTATTTAAAAGCCAACAACTGTCCCATAGCACTTTGGACAAATAGACAGCTAAAGATTCTTTCTCACTTATTCTCATATTTAGTAAGATCTGTAATCAAGTAATTAGCCTTTTACTTTTGCGCTACTCCAATTCTTTCGTGTCTTAGAGCTTTTAAATTTAGCAATATATATTAGGGTCGTGATCCATTACTAGCGCTAGCACGTTGCTAGCGCTGTTTTTCCGTCCGCTACATAATGTAGCGGACGATAATTTACCGTCCGCTACATTATGTAGCGGACGGTGCTAGCGCTGGTAACGGATCAGCTCCCTATATATTATTGCTCCATTTGTTTATTAGCAACCGGTTGATAGCTAACACCTCAGACATTTATTTCATATATAATTTTTTTCACTTTGATAGGGCCATCTAAGTATTATTTTTTTAGCAAAATCTAAGGTAAAAGTTGCTTTCATTTTGGAGGGATCTTCGGTGTCTTAGAGCTTTTAAATTTGGCAATATACATTATTGCACCATTTGTTTATTAGCAATCGGTTGATAGGTAACACCTCATACATTTATTTAATAATTTTTTCACTTTGATAGCGCCATCTAAGTATTAGTATTTTATAGCAAAATCTATGCTAAAAGTTGCTTTCATTTGGAGGGAATTCGGCTTTATGTTCATATACAATATTAAAACCTGATTAGGGACCCAATTTGGTGCATAAGCTCGTATGTACTTAGATTTTCGATAGCTCCCATGATTCCAACCTATCTCTAATCATTGCACATTATTTTTTTCTTCCTCTATGGGTCAATGGTATGCTTCAATTTAGTAAAAGGTTTAACTAATGTACCAATCAAGTCAAATATTAGTGATCAAAATTTTAAGAATTTATTTTAGTACCTCCTGCCTAAAAGAATTAAGCTATTAAGTAGATGCGGATACTTGAGATCCGATGCATTGACGGTGAATAGAGGTGTCTGTTACGATCAGTGGCGGAGTTAAAAAATTTGTGCAAGGTGCTCACGAACCGAACTCGAACTTGAAAACTCGTGTTCTCGTTCAAAATAATTATTTTCAAGTTAGAACAACACATTTGTTGATCCAATTGTCTAACTGATTTTAGGGCTTCCATGTTTTTAAACTTATTTATACTATAATTAAGTTAGATAGCTTTTGGGTTTTGAACATATTATAGTTAAGTTATTCACAAACACATTCGTGAACACTTTGAAATGTTCATGTTTGCTTCGTTTAATAAACGAGTTCTATAAATTTGTTCATATTCGGTTCATATATTATACAAACGAACATGAACGAGTTTTTCGGGGAACGAATCACAGGCAGTTCATGAATAGCTCGGTTCATTTACAGCCCTAATGATGATGAAAAATATACTTTTTTGACGTGTACTTTTACAATTTTTCTGTTTTCATTTTAGATACAATTACTCAAATAGTGTCAAAAATCATAAAACACCTTAGGGGTGCTTTCCACTTTTCTCGACAAGTCTCAACCCTCTGTCAGAGAAAATCATTTCTCCTGTCATTGTTCACCCATTTTCCTCCCAAATCTACAAATTCTCTCTTTCTCTCTCTCTCTCTCTCTCTCTCTCTCTCTCTCTCTCTCTCATACTTCCTTTCTATTGTTTTTGTTCACCCCACGGTAATCACCATCAAAGATTCAGAAATTGATAGATGCAAGGGAAAGGGAAAGGAAGATCATATATTGAAGGCGTCTATGGCAGTGACCGCCGAGGAGTCACCGCAATCCACGGCGAGATTGTCGAAGAAGGTGTTGGCCATCACCTCATCCTCTTTGGGGAAGTCAAGCAGGTCGTCAATAGCGAACGCGTTGCCGTTGTTGTCGGCCGGCTGGGAGAACTAGTTGTCTCCGGCACCGTAATATGGGAAGGAGAAGAAGTAGGAAGTTGTTTGAGGAGGAGAGAGATGGCGGGTGTGTTGGAAAGGTGGAGAAGATTGTTGGGTGGTGTGAAAGAGATCTCACAAGCGGGACAAAATGTTTATTTTGGAAGATAAAGTAAGGGTATAATAGTAAATTATCATCTCTACAGTAAAGGTAATATCGGGAAAAAAAATGGTTGTCACATTAATGAAAACGCTAAACATATAAGAATTGATCCAAAAAAGTTGTTGAAAATGAAAATAAAAATGGTAAAATGGTAAACATACAAAAACAATTGATAAAAGTAGTTACAAAAAAGTGATAAAAATGATAAAAGTACACGATCATATTTCGTGATTGGATACGAAAATGTTGAAAACAAAAACACAAAATAAATACGGAAAATCAAAATGCTAAACATATAGCCCCTGACAACACTTTTCATGCCTCAAGATTCGAGCTAACTCACTTATTTATGATGGTCTTGGACTATCAAGCATTTCGTAATCTAGTAAGGCAACATCTGAATTTTTTATTATCGCAAGAACAACTTTGTCATCTAAATAGGTTAAGGGGAATCATATGACCCCTAAGTAAATTGTAGCAAGAGATTGAAGAATTGAGATTCAGCTAAAACAAAATTGTTGAATTGCTTATTTACCCGGTGAGTTCTTAGATGAACTCCACCATCAAAGAACGTAGTTTGAGAGAGTTAGATAAGAAGAATTCCACTGGAGTCAATAAGTTGCTTCAAATAATGTCGAAATGAAAAGTCCCAAAACTATTGGGAGTTCTTGCCATAAAGGAAGGTAGCGAACAACCGATAAGAATAAAAGCGCGAAGTCAACAGCTTAGGATGCAATGAGTAACATTATATACGGTTGAGAAGATAGTTATGCCTCATTTTTGTAATGTCAGAGATGTTAGCAAGAGGGGCGCTCTTTCAAAGTATCGTTGAAATTGTTTAGAAAAAATAAAAATCAAGGGGTAGCAAGTGGGTACATGCCCCATGTACTCCCTGTTGCCTTCGCCTCTGGTTGCAAAAGATAACATGGAATACTATAACTTCTCAATATATTCACTTTTCAGTTTTTTAGTAAATTTACGCACAGAATGAGATAATTCTATAGATGATTCTTGTTTTAATTAATTATTCTTCGAGTATACAACTACCTTAATGGAAGTATTCTATATTCAAGCCTAGGTGGGTACTCAAGCCTGTTTTAAAGCATATAAACCCTGTCCACCCCGAGCTTGCTCTACGTGGCTTTCACGGATAATTAAACTATAGAAAGGTTTGGTGAACGGGTTGCATTGAGTATAATTTCACTTTTATAATCACTCAACACTTTTCAAGTGTAAGAATTTATTTAATTTTGGAATACCCGTTCGGCATCGAATGTGTTAGAGTTCAATATTAGTAACTATTTGGCCAGCTCAATTCAAATATGCATTAACCTGTAGTTAAACCGTTGACCTCGAAGGTTCTAGAACCAGTGAAAATTACGAATACATTTAAGACCAACCAAGTTAACTAGTACCTTGAACTTCAAGAATTATTCATCGCCGTTGGTGTTAAGTTCCGGATGCGCTCCCTTTTTAGGATATTCTTTCATTCTTATGCTAAATGCGCCTTTTATTGCGCTTGGCTATACTGTTTTTTGGGTCTTGGCTCGTCATTTCTTCAATATCAAATTATTTACTAATGATACTTCTTTGTTAGCACAGTTGTCATGGAATGATGATCTGTCTACAACAAGTTCTCTGCCCTTTTTTTTATTTGTATTATAGGTTGGATAATGTTCAGTATTGCTGTCTGAGCCTGGAAGTACGAACATTCTCACTTAAACTCGAACATTAGCTTGTTTTGCAAGACGATGTTGTCTTTCGGTGTTCATGGACTTGACAGCTATATGGGGCCAAGCTATTTTGAGACCTAGAGCGGAGGTGTTAGTGCAACGACCACCGTACGACAGGTTGAGAAACTTTGTACATTTGTAGACAGTAGTGTGTGTTTGTTGTTTAGATGTCTACACGTGTGTAACCTGTATGTCTATGTCTCTGCGTGGCGAAATGCTCATTACTTTTGTGCTTGGTTAATATATCAGGTAGGGTTCTTACCCGTTTTAAAAAAAATGCGCCTTTTAATTTATCATCTGACAAGTGTGTCACATGAATGTGATGCCTAAAGTCCATCATACATAGGTACTCTTAAGCAGCGAATGCAAAATTAGGCTCACCTCCTCCATAATTTTGTGACAAACATTCGGGTCAACATTCTCGTTTTGCTTTTGTCCAGCGCTCCCGTGCTTCCTCAATTGCATGCATGGTCAACTTTTGTTGGAATTGGGTTTTAAACCCATTACGGAGAAGCAACTTTGACTCAATTTTGTAATGGGTTCCAAACCATATTTTGGTTAGGAACAAATTGATTCATGATCCTCTATTGGAATAGATGGTCATGGTATATTCACATGTTTAAAACAAATGAAAGGTGAATGAGAAAATTGACGTTGAAGTTGGTGGTTCAACTTGAAGACTTGAAGGGAAAAGAGTATATCCCACATTGAAGAGATAAAGCCAATGTTATCTCCTTATAAGGCTTAGTCTTGAGCTAAGGGATGGGCCCCTTGGGGGTACCCATGTTTTGTAAGGAGGGAGGACCTAGGTTGACCCAAGGTCCACCACACGCGCGCACCGCCCGCCCCGCCCCGTCCCGGTCCAGTCCGTGGCCGTGGCTTGGGCTAGGCCCAATCAGGCTTTATTCTTTTTGGGACAAATAAATTTTATTTATTTAATTTCTTTTCCGAAAAGTTGTAACCTTTCTTTTCCAATCAACCAGCTGTGAAGAGTTGCACCCCCCAGTGAATACTCTGTGTATAAAAACGAGTCAGTTTACAGAAGTTAGGAATGAATTAATCCCGAATTGTCTTCTGTACAAGAGTCTGTCCAGTTTTTAGTGTTTCGAAAAGAAGAAAGAGTTCTACCATTGTTTGGTTCGCCGGGTCTGGAAATTTGGTGTGCTACTATTTTCAGACGTAGCCGTTGTATCCTGGGAGACTATCGTCGAGAGCCGTCAGCACCGTTGCGGGACGAATAAGCCTTAAGGAGAGTGAATCAAATTCACGCCACGGCCCCTTTTTCCTTTGCTGTTCTGCAATCTTGTTGTGAGTTCATTTTAATTGTTCTTGCAAAGACTATTTGTTCTGTTTAGTAAACTACATTTCAGTATTTTCGTACTTAATTGTTTTCTGCACAAGTATACACAAAGTATATATTTCGAACAACAATCTTAAGACTTACTCGCACTTTGTGTTGCATGTGTAGAATCATTGTTTTCGAATTTCGTAATAGTTTTTCAAAATAGCGTTTTCAAAATTTCGTTTCATATTTTGATTCTGCAGTACTTTATACTAAAATTATTTTCAATTTCTGAATTTAATTTTAGTGATTACTATACTCTGTTTTCGTTATAGTTTTTTGTGTTAGACTGGACTGTTTATTAATTGTTGTTATAATCTGTTGATAGATTTACAACAATGGCTACTAGTGAAACCAATTCGGAAAGTGGACCGGTTAATCCCAACGTGCAACACAGTGGTGGGACTGTGTATGCGTCGCCTTATGTGGCACCTACTCATGGTTCTGTTGGACTTGGTGAAAGACCGGAAAAGTTCAACGGAAAAGATTTCAAGAGATGGCAACAGAAAATGTTGTTCTATCTTACCACCTTGAATTTGGCAAGGTTCTTGCAAGAGGATGCACCAGATCTTGGTGAAAATCCTGACCGGCAAACTGTGGCTGCCGTGGATGCGTGGAAGCATTCAGATTTCTTGTGCAAGAACTACATCCTCAATGGATTGGATAATGCGTTGTATAACGTATACAGTCCAATGGTCAATGCGAAAGCATTGTGGGAATCCTTGGAAAGGAAATACAAAATGGAAGATGCCGGCTCAAAGAAATTTGTAGTCGGCAAATTCCTTGATTTCAAGATGATGGATTCTAAGACAGTGATTAGTCAAGTCCAAGAGTTTCAGCTTATTCTACATGATATTCATGCGGAAGGGATGGTACTTGGAGAGTCTTTTCAAGTGGCTGCTTTGATTGAAAAATTGCCACCTACTTAGAAAGATTTCAAGAACTATTTGAAGCATAAACGCAAGGAGATGAAGCTTGAGGATTTGATCGTCAGATTGATGATTGAGGAAGATAATCGCCAGTCCGAAAAGAAGGCCGGTAATTATCATCATGAGGCCAAGGCAAATGTGGTCGAGCAAGGTCCATCAAAGAGGAGGAAAATTTCCGATTCCAATGGTCCAAGCGGAGCAAGCGGCTCAAATTTCAAAGGCGGTGAGAAGAAGAAGTTCAAAGGGAATTGCTTTGGGTGCGGCAAAGCTGGCCATCGTGCTAAGGATTGTCGCAAAAACAAAGGAAACTTTAAAGGAAAGAATTCTCAAGCCAATGTGACCGAAGTTACCAAAATCACCGAGGACGTGACATATTTGAATTTATCTGCGGTGGTATCCGAAGTCAACTTGGTTGGAAATCCCAAACAGTGGTGGGTAGACACAGGCGCTACTCGACATGTGTGCTCCGAGCGAAGTATGTTTACTACATATGAGAGCGCCAACAACGAGAATCTGTTCATGGGAAACTCTTCTTCTTCAAAGGTGCTAGGAATGGGCAAGGTGGTCTTAAAGATGACATCCGGAAAGGAATTGAGTCTCAACAATGTGCTTCATGTGCCAGACATTCGGAAGAATCTAGTGTCAGGCTCATTGTTGAGTAAGAATGGTTTCAAGCTAGTGTTTGAGAGCGATAAATTTGTACTCACTAAAAGTGGGATGTTTGTAGGAAAAGGGTACTTATGTGATGGTCTGTTTAAGTTAAATGTAATGACCATCGTGCCTAAAGTTGTACCAAATTCCGATATTAATAAAATTATTTCTTCTGCTTACTTGTTGGAATCTCCTAATTTATGGCATCATAGATTAGGTCATGTAAATTATGATTCCATACAAAAGCTAGTGAAAAATGGTTTTTTGCCTAAAATGGATTTTGACTCACATAAAGCATGTGAAATTTGTGTTGAAGCTAAAATGGCAAAAACGTCTTTCAAGTCAATTGAAAGAAGTACGGAACCTTTAAGTCTAATTCATAGTGACATATGTGACTTAAAGGTGGTACAATCTAGAGGAGGAAAAAAGTATTTTATTACTTTTATTGATGATTGTACGAGATTTTGTTATGTATATTTGCTTAGAAGCAAGGATGAAGCCTTGGAAGCATTTATGCAATACAAAATTGAGGTTGAAAATCAACTTAGCAAGAAAATCAAAGTACTAAGAAGTGATAGAGGCGGAGAATATGTTTTTCCTTTTGAAAAATTTTGTGCCGATCACGGAATCATTCATGAGACCACGGCACCGTATGCGCCTCAGTCAAATGGAATTGCTGAGCGGAAAAATCGTACTTTAAAGGAAATGATGAATGCTTTGTTGATAAATTCTGGACTACCGGATAACTTGTGGGGGGAAGCGGTCTTAACCGCAAATCATGTACTTAATAAAGTACCTCACAAGAAGTTGCAAAAGACACCTTATGAGCTATGGAAAAGTCGTCCTCCTTCCTTCAAATATCTTAAAGTGTGGGGGTGTCTAGCAAAGGTAGCTATCCCACCACCTAAAATGGTCAAAATAGGACCTAAAACGGTCGATGGGATTTTTATTGGATATGCAAGCCATAGCTCGGCATATCGGTTCTTAGTGCATAAATCTGAAGTTGACGATATACACGTCAACACCATTATGGAGACAAGGAATGCACATTTCTTCGAGGATGTATTTCCTTGTCGAGTGGCACAAGAACAAAGTTCTTTAAAAAGAACTAGTATGAACCAAGAACCCTCACAAGAGGAAGATGAGCCAAGACGTAGCAAGAGAGCTAGAACGTCTACATCTTTTGGTCCTGATTTTCTAACATATTTGTTAGAAAATGAGCCTCGTACTTACAGTGAAGCAATGTCGAGTCCCGAAGCTCCTCATTGGAAAGAGGCTATTAATAGTGAAATAGAATCCATCATGCAAAATCATACATGGGAACTGGTGGATCTTCCTCCTGGAAATAAACCATTAGGGTGTAAATGGCTTTTCAAGAGAAAGATGAAAGCTGATGGAACGATCGAGAAATATAAGGCCCGACTAGTTGTCAAGGGATATAGACAAAAGGAAGGCCTTGATTATTTCGATACATATTCACCAGTTACAAGAATAACATCCATTCGAATATTGATAGCTATTGCAGCTATTAATAATCTTGAGATACACCAAATGGATGTGAAAATGGCTTTCCTAAATGGAGATCTAAATGAAGAGATCTATATAGAGCAACCCAAGGGGTTTGTAGCTCCTGATCATAAGAGGAAGGTGTGCAAGCTTGTCAAGTCACTTTATGGACTAAAACAGGCTCCGAAACAATGGCATGAAAAGTTTGATAAAGTCATGATCGAAAATGGCTTTAGAATCAACGAATGTGATAAATGTGTCTATGTTAAAGGCACGGAAAAAGGATATGTCATTGTTTGCCTTTATGTGGATGACATCCTCATTATCGGGAGCAATAATGAATTCATTAAGGCTACAAAGAAAATGTTGACCAGTAAATTTGATATGAAAGATATGGGTGTGGCTGATGTTATACTTGGTATTAAAATTACCAAAACATCAAATGGACTAGTCTTGTCACAATCTCATTATATTGAGAAAGTGCTAGACAAATTTAAAAGTTATGATGATAGTCCGATTAAGACACCACTAGATGTAAATTTACATCTAACAAAGAATACTGGGGAAGGAATATCTCAATTAGAGTATTCGCGCATAATTGGTAGCCTAATGTATATCATGAATTGCACGAGACCCGATATAGCATATGCTGTTAGTAAACTGAGCAGATATACTAGCAATCCAGGGAAGAATCATTGGATAGCTATTGTAAGAGTTTTAAGGTACTTAAAATATACCTTAAGCTTTGGGCTGCATTATACAAGATATCCAGCTGTATTAGAAGGATACAGTGATGCCAACTGGATATCAGATTCCAATGAAACAAAGTCCACAAGTGGATATGTGTTTACATTAGGAGGAGCAGCTATTTCTTGGAAATCCTCTAAACAGACATGTATTGCCAGATCCACTATGGAATCTGAATTCATTGCTTTAGATAAAGCAGGAGAAGAAGCGGAGTAGCTTCGTAATTTCTTGGAGGATATTCCAAATTGGCCTAAGCCTGTGCCAGCAATTTGCATACATTGTGATAGTCAATCTGCAATTGGAAGAGCACAAAGCAGTATGTATAACGGCAAGTCTAGACACATACGTCGCAAACACAATACCGTTAGACAATTACTTTCTAGTGGAATTATCTCTATTGACTATGTGAAGTCAAAGGATAATATTGCGGATCCGTTAACGAAAGCTTTGACTAGAGAGAAAGTAAATGTGTCATCAAGGGGAATGGGTCTTAAGCCTATGAACTAAAGAGTTGCCATAATGGAAACCCTACATAGCTGACTGGAGATCCCAAGATCTAGGTTCAAAGGGAAAATCGAATTATGTAAATGCGACTCAGACAGAGCACTGTGGGGGGTTAAAACCCTCATATCCATTCCTATGATGAGAAGACAGTGGCACCTACAAAAGGTTAGGTTAAGCTATGCTTTTAATGACTCTTATATCTTGGAAATCTAAGTGGGGGTGCGGTAGGAACCTCTTAATAAGAAGTCACCTATGTGAGTAAGAAGTGGGGCCGCTTCTATGAGAATTGTAAGGCTGAATTCTCAGAGAGTACTCATGAAAACCAGGAGTTGTTCAGGGCCAAAATGAACACAACAATGAGAACCTCAAAACAATGTTTGAGCGATACTGTGTGAAGTTCTATTGTCTCGGTTTACACTAAGGGTTGAACAGTTCAAGACATCATGTTCACTGGTTAACCAGTAAATCCAATAGTTCTCACTAGGGAAGGTTCAAGGCCATCGGCTACCTATCCCGATGCAGTGTCGTTCTAAAGAACTCTTTCTAGTGTCAGTGTTTCTTTGAGTATTGTGTCCAGTCAATTTTCTATTCATGTGGGGGATTGTTGGAATTGGGTTTTAAACCCATTACGGAGAAGCAACTTTGACTCAATTTTGTAATGGGTTCCAAACCATATTTTGGTTAGGAACAAATTAATTCACGATCCTCTATTGGAATAGATGGTCATGGTATATTCATATGTTTAAAACAAATGAAAGGTGAATGAGAAAATTGACGTTGAAGTTGGTGGTTCAACTTGAAGACTTGAAGGGAAAAGAGTATATCCCACATTGAAGAGATAAAGCCAATGTTATCTCCTTATAAGGCTTAGTCTTGAGCTAAGGGATGGGCCCCTTGGGGGTACCCATGTTTTGTAAGGAGGGAGGACCTAGGTTGACCCAAGGTCCACCACACGCGCGCGCCGCCCGCCCCGCCCCGTCCCGGTCCGTGGCTGGGGCTAGGCCCAATCAGGCTTTATTCTTTTTGGGACAAATAAATTTTATTTATTTAATTTCTTTTCCGAAAAGTTGTAACCTTTCTTTTCCAACCAACCAGCTGTGAAGAGTTGCACCCCCCAGTGAATACTCTGTATATAAAAACGAGTCAGTTTACAGAAGTTAGGAATGAATTAATCCAGAATTGTCTTCTGTACAAGAGTCTGTCCAGTTTTTAGTGTTTCGAAAAGAAGAAAGAGTTCTACCATTGTTTGGTTCGCCGGGTCTGGAAATTTGGTGTGCTACTATTTTCAGACGTAGCCGTTGTATCCTGGGAGACTATCGTCGAGAGCCGTCAGCACCGTTGCGGGACGAATAAGTCTTAAGGACAGTGAATCAAATTCATGCATCGGCCCCTTTTTCCTTTGTTGTTCTGCAATCTTGTTGTGAGTTCATTTTAATTGTTCTTGCAAAGACTATTTGTTCTGTTTAGTAAACTACATTTCAGTATTTTCGTACTTAATTGTTTTCTGCACAAGTATACACAAAGTATATATTTCTAACAACAACTTTTTCTGCTCATACTTCCACTCCAGCAGCCGCTCTCGACAAACTCAGTGACGATAAACAACTGGGAAAGATATGGCAAGAGTTCGATGTTCTTTAGATTTAAGACTCTTCAATTTGAGCCGCTATGCTCCAAGTGGACTTGCAGGAATTGGACACAACTTAAGGCTCAAAACAACAGGACGACCCCAGCGTGCAAATCTGTAGATAGAGATTTCTACGATCTTGCTGCACTTTCTAAATCTTTCTATAGCCAAACGCAAAAAGTAAAGCCAATATTAAGGGTAAATAATGGCGGACACAGCAGGTAGCATAAGGCCGCACATGCTAGTCGCTGACTTGCCGTCCTCCCAAAACTAGAACTACTATAAACTTAAATAGGGTATTTCTTTGATGGATGCCCCACTTTAGAGACCTGGTTTGGCATCCCTAATATCAGAAAGAGAAATTCTTAATCCCCTGAATTAGCTTCTTTACCACTGCCTTTTGGGCTGCTGGCTTTTGACTAGAGAATTTCCTTTGTCAAACAAACAATGAAGAATGGTAAGCAGTGGGTGGCGGAGGCAGAAATTTTGTTTGAGGTGGGCACTTTACAAACAAATTAAATTCTAACTGTCATTTTAGACCTGGCAGATGAGCATGTTTAGATTAGCATATTCTAGTGAAATTTGCAATTGAACCAAAATATTTTACCTATATTTACTTTATAATTTTCTCCTATTTTCCATACGGCTTTTTGACATATTCGTTGAGCTAAGGAAACCCCGAAAGATTTCAACTGCATAGACGCACGAGAACTTACACATCCCGTGTTACAAAAGAAGTGAATTTAACTCCAAGAACTAAAAGGTATATATTTTTGGGGCTTTGTTATGTACAGAAGCCCGAAAAAACTATGAAACCAACAATCGAATCAAACCCAAATCAAGATTTTATACAAACCTGAAGATCACGACAAAGTGAACAACAATGCATAGCTGATGCAAATCTTAAATGAGAAGAGATAGAGATGAGATAACCATATAAGGATTAGATCAGTGTTTTACTTCCATGAATGAGGCGGATTTCAATGAAATTGCATAAAGTAATAAAGAGTCAGAGCAGTGAATTACACAATAGAGAAGCATGCACCTGTAAGTTGCAATAGATGACGTGGGTGGACATGATTCCTACCACCGTGAAGGTGACTTTGAAAGGCCAGTTGCTGTCCTTTACAGCCGTTGACGGCGGTTCCGCCATCTCCATCAACTCCTTAACCACTGTTACCTTCCCTTGTACGAAATTCCAATCACTCGGAGAAATTGGTTAGTGACGAGCTCACCGAAATGATTGTAATCCAAAGAGTAGTGAGGCCAGAAGGAGAGATCATATTCAGATATGTATCATATAGAACTGATCTGTGGAGGTCAGGTAGACTATTGTTCCCAACCTATCTTGGTCGGACCCAAGCGCCCACTAGGGGTCCCGCTTCACACGAACACATCGACACATTCAACGGTCAACTTTTTCAACGCATCGAACCTGTCAAAGTGCGCGCACCCAAGTCACGTGCGTTTTTCGCTTCGCACGCTTCGTGCGCGACTTAGTCATTAATTATTTTACGTTAGAGTGACTCACGGTAGCACGATCGTCACGCCGCAACCACCCGAACACCTTTTCACCAAAAACATCGGCCAACGGCGCAACCGGAGCAGCGGGGTCAAAGGGCAAAGGCCTTGGCCAACCCCATGGGGTCGGCCTCGGCCTCCTCCTTGTCTATGGGGTCGGCCTCGGCCCCCCATGGGGGTTGGCCTTGGACTTCCCCGCCCCCGGTTGCTCACTTCTCACGCAAAGTTCTCTTCGCGCCTTGTTCACTTCGTACGCTCCATATGTGACTTTGGCACCTTGTTCATAACGTGGGTATGACTCACGACAACACGCTCGTCATCCCTCGAATTCCCGACTCGTCATTGCCCACTAAAACACCTACCGTCGGCGTGTCCAAAGTTCACCAAAAGGGGGAATGGCCTTGGCCCCCCTTCGGGGGAATTGGCCTTGGCCACCCCCTAGGGTCGGCCTCGGCCTCCCCAAGGGTGGTGACCTTGGCCTTCCCCCAATTATTGGCCTTTGGCCTCCCCTCCCGTGCGCACTTGTCTTCTGGGGTTTTTGCACTTTCGGGATGTTTACCGATGCTCGTACATCAACCTTGCGACGTCCGTTGTCCATTGCTCGTGACCGCGCACCACCCCCGCAACGCCCGTCGCCCAAAGTCGCGTGCTACCTCCAAATGACCCGTCGCTGACGACTGCATACCATCATTCTCTACTTTGTCATTACTAGAGATCACACTTATTATTTTGGTATAACATGCACACTCGACTCACGCCACGTCTTCGGGACACCCGACGCGCGCCCGTTTGTCGTCTCCGCGACAGTCGTCGCCGCGCCCGTGCGCCACTTCCATGACATATGCCCCGGGCACCAGGTATTATCCCGCTACGGTTATCACCGTGCCTGTGTGCCACTTCCATGACATGTGCCCCAGCACCAGGTATTGTCCCGTGACGGACGTCGCCGCGCCTGTGCGCCACTTCCATGACATGTGCCCAGGCACTAGGTATTGTCTCTGCGATGATTGTCGTCGCGCCCGTGTGCCACTTCCATCATATGCGCCCACGGGCACCAAGTATTATCTCGCGACGGTCGTCGACGTGCCCGTGCGCCACTTCTATGATACGTGCCCCAGCACCAGGTATTGTCTCCGCGACGGTCGTCGCTGCGCCCGTGTGCCACTTTCATGACATGTGCCCACGGCACCAGGTATTGTCTCACGACGATTGTTGCCACGATGCCCGTGAGCCACAATCATGTCTCGTGCTGTAGGCACTGCGCCCATGCGCCGCAATCATGTTACAGGCCTCCGGGCATCACACTCATTCACCACACCATGTGCCCACGCCATGGATGTGGAACATGCTTTAACCCACTCTCTGGAGTGTGCAGCATTCCGAGGGGCTCCGCTCGTAGTGCTCCAGCACGAGACCCTTCGCAGCAGGATAGGCTCGTTACCACAAAGTTATCGCCGTCTTCATTCCGGGAGGCTCCGCTCGTAGTGCTCCGGCAGGAGGACCCTTCGCAGTGGGAGAGGCTCGTTACCACAAAGCTATCGCCGTCTAGGGTGACTTGCATGACGCTAGGCACTGAGCTCCGACCATGTCCACTCACGTTACCGGTGATCATCGGCGCCCCCAGGACGATGACCCCTGGGTCACTCCGGGACGGGTGAAGGTCTTTGGATGGCATCGCGCCTAGTCCACCTGACAGTTGGCTACATGGGCAACCCTCACTGCTATCAGGTTCTCTACGCGTCTCTTGACGCACCTTATGGGATTCAGTAAGGTTTTGGACCGGTGGCTAGGGCAACGGGCTTACTCTGATCATTTTATCATGGTGTGTTCAGTCTTCTCAGGCAGGTAGAACAATGTTGTGTGGGGCAGGCAACGTGAATTTAGGAACCGGCAGTCCAACGGAGAACCGGTATTTTGGGACCCCTTGGTGACGTGTCACTCCCAGGGGACGACATGTGGCACTTTATGACACATGCACACTGTTTCCTATAAATAGTGGACTTTATGACTCAAAAAGAGACTTTTGGGCTTATTCTTACAAAATCACTTTCTCACTCTAGAATTTGAGAGCTCTTGGATTCTAGAGAGAGAAACACAAATTGGACATAACTTTGGACCGTAACATTGGACCCTGACTTGGACCTTGACTTGGACTATCGACTGTCGGCCTTGTTCATCTCAGCCTTGTCTCCACAGTACTGCCATCTCTCACGGCCTGTCTGGGAAGCATTGCTCTCTGCCCTTACTCCATCCTCACTGTCTCTCACTTTGCATACTTGGAAGCTGACTCAGACTGCAGCCTTTGTGGCACCTCCACGTAGGTATGAACCCACTTTCCTTGGCATCAACTATTACTTACCTTGGTCATTATCGGTGTGCCGACTATGCTGAGAAGAGGGGCACCATCCTAGAGTATTGCTGGCTTCGGATGACAGCAGGTGGACACGTGCCCGCCTGTGCTCCCCGCTGCCTCCGCCACTGATGGTAAGACTCATGTGCATTATTTTGTCAAATAATTGCCGAAGCGCAATATTTACGAGACAATATTTATGACAACCTCACCCAAATGAAGCACTGATTTTGAGATTTTTGATTTCAGAATCAGGGATTGTGCTTCTTTTGATGTCCACTATATTCATTGATAATTAGTTACATTTTGGAATTTTATTATGGTTATTTCTATTCAGTGTCCACCTGAAGAAACTTTTCTGGATTTGCCACTGAGAAGGTAGACCTTCAAGCTCGTAAACATAAAATATATAAATAACAAGGAGTTTATGCGATCTCACTACAAGAAAACAAGTTTTTAGTGACGAAATTTGGCTCCGTCACAAAAATTCCATCACCTAAAACTAACCAATGTTAAGATGTAAAAACTAATATAAATTTAGCGACCAAATAATTCGTTGCTAAAAGTTTCAGCGACTAAATGTCTAATTTTGATTGTTTTTTTGAGCTTTGGAGAAAACCCCTAATGTATAATCTTAGGACTTTTTTTTTTCTTTTCATTTCCCTCTCCCTCTCTGAGCTCCCGCTGCCATCTTCAATTCCCCAAAGCTCTCACCACCGCCCCCTCCTTTTCTCCCCATTCCGTCATCGCCAGCCGATTTCCCCCGGCGTTTCCCTTCGAGCCGTGCAGCGCCTGTGCGCTCCTGCCCCGCACGCCCCCGCACGCCGCGCCTGCTCCTGCCGTGCCTGTTCTGTGCATGTTCTACCCCGCAAGCACAGTTGTTGTTCCTGCCGTGTCGCCGCAAGACTGCTCCTCCTGCCTGGAAATTGCTCTCTCACTGGAAATTACTGCTCTGTGGCTGCTCTCTCACCAGAAATTGCTGTCGTCCGTTTTGCTGTCGTCGTTTCCCCCTCTGATTTGCTGCCGCAGGTAAGGTCACGATCCTATTTTCTCATGATTTTCTCTCTTTATATTTTCTCTTTCCTTTTCTTGAGTCCATTTTGCAATTACATGTTATAATTTGGTATATTGTGTTATTCATTGTAGGGATTGAACTAGTAGAGATTGAACTAGTAGAGATCTAGGTCTTGGAATTTTGGACCAGACCAAAATTGTGCTAAATGTAAAAGTCTAGTTATAATGTTATCATGTAAATGATTTGTGCTAAAAATAAAAGTCTTACGGCAAATTTATGCTATGTTACATGCACAAAAAATAAATAGCCTAATACATATACTACTAAGATTATTTAAGGTCATGCTAGGTGAAAGGTAATATATCTTATGAGTAGCCGTTAATTGTGTTTTTCTGTTTAGAAGCTTTTTTCGTTGGCTTTTCTTCCAGTTTCTTTTTGTGTGTTTCTGAAGGGTGGAGGGTGGAAGGGTCTTAATCAAACTGCCGGTTCGTGATGTTTGTGTGTTTAGTTGTAATTCTTGTGTGCGTGACTTTCCGCATCTGCCATATATGTGTGTGCATGTGTGTGTATTTTTGAATCCAGAAAAGAACGGCAGTGAATCTCTGTTATAATTTGGTAATTAATATTAGAGTTGTATTGTGTTATTCATTTGAGAAACACGTAGCACCACAACATACACTAGTAATAGAATGTGACTTTAGCTGGTTATATTTTTCAACATTTATCGCAAATTTGTGCAGTCGTTGGAGGCATTCCTAGCAAAATTCAGTCATCTCAATCTTGTCATGCACTTTGGATACTGCTTGGTAGGCAATGAACTTTTTCTTATGTGCGAATTCACGAAGAACGGAAGCTTAGCTAGCTGTCTTTATACAAGTAAACCGTACTTGGAAAAGTTTCCAATACTTGTTTAAAATTTGAACCATGTGAGTGAGATATAATTGCATTTGCAGAAGGTGCACAACCACTTCCATGGGTTACACGGCTTAAAATAGCAATTGAAGCTACTCAAGCCCTTGCTTTTTTGCACACAACGGAGAACCAGGTCATGTACTTCGGCTTTACGACATCTAAGATATTGTTGGATGGGGTATATTGACATCTTTCATGACATATTTTTATTTAAAAAGAACCCATATTTCTCAATTTGGTGTAGGTCCACTGCTTATTGTCTTGCTCTCTTCAAATTTCTTTTCAGGATTTTAATCCAAAGCTTATTGGTTTTGGAATAGATTTGGTATGCAACAATGGAGTTCGCGATATGACTGGTTATTACCACCAAGTGCTTTGTTGACACATTTATGGGTTCCCGAATACACTAGTAAGTTCTCCAATTTCTTTATTTTATTTGTAAGTGGCAACTAATCACGCTTTTTTATGTAAGACGGCAGTAGTCGTTGGATTTGAACTGAAAAGGATACTATTGGACGAAGTATGCCGACAAACCCTTCAGACGACAAGTTCAAGTTGAAGAATGTAAAATTGCCTAGAAGAATAATTATGAGCACATTTATTATGCTGTTAGAAATTCTAATATGAGTGTTGTTAGAAAGTAGCAAAACATCGAATACAGGGAAACTACACAATCGTTTTTCTATCTCTAAGTAATAGAGGTGAACCATGATACCAAGGAGGTTGTCAAGTGAACACACCTCACCGCGAGATATGAGTTCTGGACTCGTGCTATTGCAATGAAAAGTATGCTTGGGTTTGCCTAGGTTTGATAATCAATTATTTTCGGTATTGCTAAAGAGCTTCTTGTTATGTAAGATTGTATTGCAATAGAATCATAGAAGGAAGTAAATATTGGAGAAAAACTAGGCAACTTAAGTGAAGGTTTTTACGAGCTTGAGATTGTTTACGGGACATGGCATAATGGACCATTATAACTGCTTAGCCTTCCCAATATGCATCAATGGCTGTTCTTATCTTTAAGTTTAGGTCTAAGGATGCAGCTCTGTATATTAATTGTTCATACTGTGAGGAATCATTTTGCCTTGATTGGCATAGATATGCCCCTTGCCACATATTCACAAAGCTTATCTTGTTGTAACTTTGACTTATATAATTCTCTCCAGGAAAGCGTATGCATGCGTGTATAACACTTTTTGAGTACCTAGTCTGTGCTAGGTCTATCTTTTAGTCTACGCTTGGATCTTAGTGTTGTTTCACGTTATAAAACAAAGAACTAAAGCAATCACAAATGTATACCTATCCATTAGAGGCTTGGACGTGGCCCAAATATGTTGTTTCTAGTTAATTTGTGGTGAAACGACCAAAATTCCATTGATCGAATAAAATGTCGCGCAGGTTTATCACGAATATACTAGCTAATGGGCGCACGCAGTGCGCGGGGCTGCACTGTCCCTAGAACTTTTATTCTTTCTGGTTTGATATACATTCCTTTTTAAGTTAACATCTGACTAATCAAATGTGTAAAATAAAGACATGTTATGAAAAGACCTTAACTTGAGTAAAATAAAATTCTGATGAAAATTTGGCACAGACTAGTGAAATCCCTTAATGACGAAAGCATAGAAGAAGCAATTTGGTCTATGTTAGTCTAACCAAATCATGCTTCTAGTACCGGATGCGCTTAAATTAGCTTTCAATTCATCAGCAAAAAATGTTAACATTGGACACTTCACCCTAAAATGCGCCTCTTAAGTTACTATATAAAGCTTTCAGTCTATGTGAGACTTTTAGAGATGAAGGAAAAGGGAAGAAAAATGTAGTCGGTGAAGAGAAGATACTTTTATATTTTTTTAAGAGGTTTTGTATTTGTATGGGACACTGAATTTAAGTCATCTATCTTGTATATACTGGTAAGCCTTTCATCTATATATAGATATTAAATAAACCAAAGATATGTTTGCTTGTCAAATTAGGGTCCAAAGGTTTTGTTCTATTGGTTTCTTGTTCAATTTATGCTTCCGATTAGATTTATGGTTCATCCCACTTTCTTGTACTTGTGACTTGTAGTTGGTCTTGGAACACGCGGACCACCACCACGGTCGAGGTTGAGCAGCATGGGAGGATCATCTAGACGGATCACAGCCACACAAAATGTGACTGAGGATATGCCCGATCACTGGAAGCCACAACTGCGTAGCTTGTTTGCAGAATTTATGCAAAAACATAAGGAACCAGAGGCACGTCATGTGGAGGGACATCAGGTTGAGGTACATATTCATGTATGTGTGCGTGGAAGGGATTTTGGGTGGGTTCTATCACCGTGGTAATGGAAATAGTGAGCTTGCTTAGATAATGACTTAAGTGTAGTCTAATTAGATTATGTGCAGTCATATATGATTCATGATTCTTCACCATATTATTTATGATGTGAATTTTTAGTAATTGTTAGTTAAATTTATCTTTTATATGATTTTGCAGCCATCCATAAATTCTGAGGATGATGATGGCAATGATGGTTTGGATGCCAATGAGGAGTATGACCTTGATCAGGACGGAAATTGAGTGACCAACTAATCCCCTCTCTTTAATTTGAAATGTTCAAACATCAACTTACTTTCATGTTTAAGGATGATCGCTACTATATGATAGTTTAGGATTTGTGTTAGACTTGGTATTTTATGTGTTTGTGGACTTGTGGAGTTTGTGTTAATGGTTTTGTGGAGTTTGTATTGATGGAAATTGTGGAGGTTGATATGGTAATGGATACTGTGTTTATGGATTTTGTGGAGATTGATGTAGTAATGGATTTTGTGTGTTTGATGAGTTGATGGATTTTTTGTATACAGGTTTGAGAAAAAAATGGGATTTGAAAAAAAGAGGAGGAACTATACTTCTTTTGTTTTATAATTTTAGCAACGATTATGATTTGTCGCTAAAAGCATAAAACATTGATGAAATACCTTTAGTGACGGAATTTTTCCGTCACCATTTATTTTAGTGACGTACTTCATGTGGCGGAATTTTCCGTCACCAATTATTTTATATGAAATTTAAAAAAAAATATTCAAAATATAAAATACCTTTAGTGACGGAAATTTTCCGTCCCTAAATGTCTCCATTCCGTCACTAAAGTTAGTGACGAAATCGTTAATTCCGTCACTAACTTTTTAGTGATAGGTTTTACGCTACGGAATCGTGTGACGGAATTTTTCGTCACTAAAACTTTTTTTGACGGAAATTGCTTTTTTAGTGATGAAAATTTCCGTCACTAAAAACCTGTTTTCTTGTAGTGTCTGTAGTGAAGCGGCCAAGCATGGATTGTAACACTCTCAGCAGCTGTGAAGCCTTGTATGACAAACTTATTTATTCATGCCATATTTATTTCTAGTTCTTAAACCCCCATAAAGATAGTAAAATGTATTCTATATATGAAGTGTAAAATACCGCTTTTACCCAGGAAGGAAATCCTTTTGACTCTCTAGCAATTACCTCGATACTTGAAAGCATTAACATTGCTCAGCGCTTAGTCCTCATTTACTACGTCAAATTTATGTTCTAGATTTTTCTTACTATATTGCTCAAAAGCCATATTGAATTCGTGCATTGATTGGCGATACTCATTATTTTTAGAACAAACTTTGGCTTCTATCCGGATTGTAGGAATCTTCCTTCAACCCCGTGTATAGTGACAATTAACAGTCGTTAAATATTTTTTGTAACTTTTCTTCTAACATTATCAGGGACAATTATTCGCAGCACTTTCTTAGTGTCACTAAATAAAAATCACTAAAATATTTAGAGACGATTAATTATCGCTATATAGGGGTTAGGAGGAAAATTCCTCAAACAAGGTAGCAGCCAATATTTTTCATTTTTACTTGCAGCAAAAACTATAAAAATGTGGAAAGTGTTATTTAAGCTTCACTTTAACATTTGAGCTTTACAAGTGTCGCTAAAGTGATATATAATGACGCTTGAGAAACATTTAACGACGAAAGTAAAGTTCAAATCAATTTTCATCTGAAAACATAGATAAGTAGTACGTAACAATTAGCAAAGATGCGTACAAGGCTCTTCGATCACCAAACATTTTGTACACCAATCAAGAAAAGTTAACGGGCATCTCATTTTGTACACCAATCAAGAAAAGGTAACGGGCATCTCTAAACATTTTCCAGCTGAAAACGTTATTCTTTTTCTCCTTGCCCAAAACGTTGTTTACAAACTGCAACGGCTTGTGCATGCTTAAGATTGTGTACTTCCTTTCTTGTAGCCGTCTCCATCCTTTCATTGCTACAGTTTTGGCTACATTTGCAATTCATTTGTTGTTGGTACTGTGAAAGAAACCTCACAAAGGACCAGGAATGAATGCTGTAGCCAAACCCCAAACTCATTTTTAGCTTGAAAAAGTTTTTGCTGCTATCTGGTTTGTAGAAAGATTCCTACAATTCCTAGTATATCGACAATCAATTGTCACTAAATATTTTCAGTGACTTTTCTGGTATCACTTTCAGGAATATTTCTTAATAATATCTTTTTGACGTCACTAAATAAAAGTTACCAAAAATATTTAGTGACTATTAATTGGCGTTTTACAAGGGATTGTAAGAATCTTCTTATAACCAGGGTAGTTGCAAAATCTTTTCCTTTTTAACCACCCTTTTGGTCAAAAATTAGCTGGAGATTCGATACTAATATAACTCAAATATCAACTTCCAATTATTGGGGGACACCAGTCATTCCCAGTCACACTTGGCCAACTACAGTTTATTGGATAAATTAGGGTTCTTAAAGGATAGGGCCCGAGCCCAATCATGACACCTAATTCTATTACGATTCTGCATCCATTCCCCCCCTCCCCCCTCCCCCCCCCCTGTATGTGGACAGTTGGGCACAAACAAACACTGTCTTTCATGCTTTTTCAGAGTTCCTATCCTATACGTGCGCTTTGACTTAAGCATCGAAAAGTTCTTCGCCAAGAACCCCACCCCGCGGTCACTCATTTTCTGTCTTGCATGTCATCGTTTCGGACTAGGGATTTAGTAGCATCAGATTTGTGTCTTCCATGGGGCGCGCTAGCCTAGTCGATTGACCTCAAGAAGACGCAATCTCATCAAAAAGATCATTAGCTATTTCTGACAGTTTATCACAGAACCACCGACGACGTTGTTCCCAGTCTGCAGATCCAATTACCGTTGCAAGAAATAATTCAAGATGCAAGCATTTCTACCACCGACAGCACCACCATAAAAAAGGTCCAAACCTCACCAACTCCTTCTCCGATTACTAGATCGGCTACCAAAGACTGGAAACATCAGCCACCATGTTTGCGCTCCTATGCAAACACACAATCAATTTGTGGGCAGTTACTACAATTGATTCAAATGTGTGGGCTCTTTTTTGGTCTCTTGATGATGACTTCTTCGAAGCGTTTGAAAGATTCGAAACTGTGAAAATGACAATGTAAATTGTAAAAAGTGCACCCAAATGTAAATTAATGAAGGCATCTAAGTTCTAATCTATGAAGGCTTGGTATTCCAAAGAAGGAAGACTTTTATTTGAAAAGAAAAAGAAGTACAAAGGACTTGATTGATGATGATTGATGTCCATTACTAACGGACATCAATCATCATCAATCCCAAGCATATATATATATATAGAGGGGGGGAGGCAAATTGACGGGAGAGAGAAAATACAGAAAGAAACAGTAGGTGCATTAACTCATAAGACTACATAGTTTTATTCTCTAGTCTTAAGAAAGTTGCCCAAGACTAGCAATATATTTGTTGTTTCAACACACACACACACATTACTTCTTAAATGACATGAGTAAGAATTTATCATTCACATATTTTGAGGGTTAATAAGATATTAAATGCTCATAGTATGTGCATTTTTTAATCGAATAAACATATCTATTGGAAGAGTGAATCACATGCCAAAGAGGATGCATGGCCTGACCCCATCACAAGCATGCAATCATAACCGGTGAGTATTTCTATTGATCGATGGCATTTACTCTAAAAGTTGTGTTGCTCCCAGGGCTGCAGAGTAGTTGGATATGTGTCTGATGCAATAGTGTACGCATTCGAAATTCTTTAGTTACGTGCTTTGTGTTGCTTGGTTTACTCGGGGTGCTAATGGGGCCTTTTGAGGGTGTCAATTGGGTTAGGTCTAAATTTGGTCCATTTCTATTTCATGTTGTTCTTTGATGCGTTATATTGAACTTTGATGTATCTTTCTTAATCTCTATAGACCCAGGAGTGTTGGACATTTAGTTTGTAGTGTTGTTCTTCTGTCTTTCACTTTGGTTTTTACTTTACTGCACTGTAATCTTTGAGATCAAAAGTATTGATTTCTCATCTATATCTTATAACGTATATCCCCATTATTCTAATTTTAAAAAATAAGACATTCTTTAACTGCATTTAATGGATGTGATACTAAACGGCAACTATACCCTATACACTGGGCAATTTGGCTTCCAAGGTCAAAAGAGTGAACGTTTTCGCGGCCAAGTTTCCTAATATAATTTCTATAAATTCAAACTCCACTCCTCTTCCTTTCTACTTTATATCCACATCTCATTCTCTCTTCATTATCTCTTAAAAGTGATGGAGATGTAGAAGCCAATCTATCTCATCCTCTTTCCACTTGCTATTTTGGTACACTTTCCCATTAACAAGCTTCTTTGTTGGAGAAGAAGCCCACAGCTTCCCCCCGGACCATTTGCATGGCCTATAGTAGGCAACATCTTCCAGCTGGGAAGGAAACCCCACGTCTCCCTCACCAACCTTGCCCGTACTTACGGCGAACTAATGATGCTAAGCATCAGTGGACATCACGTGGCTGTCGCGTCGTCGCCCAAAGCTGCCATGCAGATCCTCAGGACACATGATCGCATGCTTTCGGGAAGGTGGGGTTGAACTATTTTCGTGAAGCAAGAAAACAACTTTGTGGTATCTCACATGTATAATTATATGAAGAAGAACATGAACGAAAAGCTGATTAAATGGCACAAACGTCGCTTTGCATCAAAATTTTGGCCTTCTTTGATAGTTTTTTATTGTCATTTTGGCCTTGATTACCGATTCTTACCGACCATTACCTAAAACTGTTTTAACTTCTCCCTTTAAACTTTAGGATAGATGAAGCTAAATCCGCAACCTTGTTTACTTAATCCACACCCATTAGTTGCTCAAACTTGCATTAGCAGCATACATCTCGACTGAAAAAAGATGATTTCCCCCCACTTTTTGGCGACACTACGATTGTAATTTAGCGACAATCTAGACTAAATAGTCTTCCATTTCTGACACTAAATAAATTGCTTTTGCATCCTTGACCTCCACAACCTTAAGGTGGCCAAATTGACCGCAATACCTTCCTCCTTCGTCAACCAATCTAACAAGGATTGTGCTGTGTTTTACTACCGACAAACGGTTAAAGGATTTTAATTCTTTGAAAATACCATATAACTAAAGCAGTTATGATGAACAGGTACATGCCAACCGTGGCGACCAAACTTGCACACAAATCTGTATATCCATCTTTTGCATTGTCTGAGGCATGCGATGATGCATGGAGATCCCTACGTAGTATTTCGATAAGCGAGCTGTTCTCAGCCAAAGCCATCGAATCGCAGGCAAATTTGAGAGAGAAGAAGATGATGGAGATGGTAGACTATTTGGGCAGAAAAGAAGGTGAAGTTGAACCTTGGGAAAATACTTTTTGCAACCACTATCAACTCCATTAGTAATATAATGGTGACAAGGGATCTTGTTAAGTTGGATAGTGACGATGGAAATGAAAGATTGCAGCAACTTATAAGGACAATTATTGAGATTGTTTGTAGTCAAAATTTTGCGGATTTAGCTCCCATGTTACAAGGATTGGATGTTTAGTGCAAACGAAAGGCTAGGAATATACTTGTGGAAATCAAATCGTTGTGGAACGATATCATCACGGAAAGAAGGGAGAGAAAAGATGGTGAAGCTAACCCTCGAGATTTCTTGGATGTTCTCATTCAGAACAGATGTAGTGACGACTAGATATGCATGTGGCTAATGGTTCTCTCTCTCTCTCTCTCTCTCTCTCCATCTCCATATAAATACGTATACGTATACTTATACAGATACATATATGCGTATATACATATGTATAAATATGTATCTCTGGCTTAATTCATTGCTTTTGTGGTTCTGTTTAAGCCCTTTTGTAGCTATTTCATATGGGAATGATTTTAGGACAAATATTATTTTAGATGTGGTATATATTAGCAGTAGATCGGATAAACGTTCCATTAGGAAGTCTAGTCTTGACACGTAAAACACTTTGAGAGACCGCTCATTCCCTTGGTCAATTTAGTAGGCAACCACTTGGGTCAGCGGATCCGCTTGGAAATCCAATTTAAAAACCACACAATAGTAAGGGCAGTTGGGGTGCGCGAACCAGGGGGTGTGGGCGAGGCCGTTGCCACTAGAGATGCAGATGTTGGGGGTAAGCCTCTCTCTACTTGACGATTAGGATCCGGCCTATCGGTTCATACGATTTTTATGTGCAAGGCTGTTATGGTGGGACAAGCTAAAGCCTTGGCATTTAGCTATATTCTTTGGTCAAAGCTTCCTTAATAGTTCTGTCTTCTAGCTAGTGAGTATTCAAGATAGGATGACACTAAATTGTAAGCATTGAAGTATATCTCGGAGAAGAAAACGAAACGGTTCGGATAGGTTCAAATCTTAAGGAAGACACCAAGCTCGAGCTGGTGAACCTATTGAGAACCTATGCGGATATATTTGCATGGACAGCCGCAGACATGCCTGGAATTGATCCCGAAATCATTACCCATAGGCTAAATGTTGATCCATCCAAAAAACCTGTTAAGCAGAAGAAGAGGACTTTTGTGTTCGAAAGACAGGAGAAGATTGAAGAAGAGGTAGATAAACTTCTAACTGCCAACTTCATTGAAGAGATCTACTACCTGGATTGGATCGCCAACGTCGTCATGGTTCCTAAGTCAGGCGGCCGATGGCGAATATGTATCGATTACACAGATCTCAACAAAGCATGCCCGAAGGACATCTACCCGCTCCCAAGGATAGATTTTCTTATCGACGCTACTTCAGGCCATGAACTACTTAGTTTCAAGGATGCATATTCTGGTTATAACCAGATTATGATGCACAAGGACGATGTCTCCAAAACTTCGTTCATCACGGAGAGAGGGTTATACTGCTATAAAGTAATGCCATTTGGACTCAAGAACGCTGGGGCAACTTACCAACGCCTGGTGAACATGATCTTTCGAAACTTGATAGGAAAGAACATGGAAGTCTATGTTGACGATATGCTCGTCAAAAGCATAAAGTCTGAATTTCATGTCAAAGACTTGAAGGAAACTTTTGACATCCTTCGAAAGTACAAAATGAAGCCGAATCCACTCAAATGCGCTTTCAAAGTCGCATCAGGGAAATTTTTGGGGTTTATGGTCTCTCAACGAGGAATTGAGGCGAACCCAGAAAAGATCAAGGCCATTCAAACCATGACGTCCCCAAAAACCATCAAACAAGTACAAGTGTTAACAGGAAGGGTCATAGCCTTGGGAAGGTTCATGGCTCGATCAGCTGAACGATGCTTACCATTCTTCAAAGCCATCAGAAAAGCAAAAAAATTTGTTTGGACAGACGAATGTCAGGAATCGTTCAAAGAACTCAAAATGTACTTGAGTTCTCCGCCCCTGCTTTCAAAACCACTTTTCGGCGAAGACTTGTTTCTGTACCTCTCGATCACCGAAGTCGCAGTTAGCACTGTTTTAGTCAGAGAGGAGGATGGAGTCCGGAAACCCATCTATTATATCAGCAAAGTCTTACAGGATGTCGAGACGAGATATCCAAAGATTGACAAGATCGCACTAGCACTTATCATATCAGTTAGGCGTATTCGATCGTATTTCCAGTCTCATACCATTATCGTACTGACGGACCAACCACTTAGAAAGGTTTTACTGAGTCCCGAGGCATCAGGAAGATTAGTCAATTGGTCCGTCGAGTTGGGGGAATTCGATATCCAGTATAAACCTCGCACTACAATCAAAGCTCAAGCCCTAGCAAACTTTATTGTCGAGTGTACATTACCTGAAGACCCCCTTCAATTGGTAATTTTTGAAGTTCCAGATCCTTGGAATCTTTACGTAGACGGTTCTTCAGCTATTGGTAGTAGCGGAGCCGGAATTATTCTTATAAGTCCAGACGGTTTTACTATTGAGTACGCACTTTATTTTGGATTTCAAGCCTCAAATAATGAAGCAGAATATGAGGCTCTTCTCGCGGGGATAAGACTAGCACATGCCTTAAAAGTGGACTCACTATCAGTTCATAGTGATTCCCAACTGGTGGTCAATCATGTCTTGGGAGATTACGAGACCAGAGACGAAAGAATGGCTCAATATCTCAACTTAGTTAAAACTTCAGATGTGAAGTTTCAAAACTTCACCATTCGCCAAATTCCCCGGGATCAAAATACTCAGGCAGATACATTATCAAGGCTTGCTTCCGCTAAAGAAACTGATGTTCGGCACCCGGTATACCTTGAATTCCTCAAGGATCGTAGTATCAGTTCTCAAGCTGACATTGAAATCATAGATCAAGAACCCTGTTGGATGGACATGATCATCAAATACTTTTTCACAAGTGAATTACCAAGCGAAAGACATGAGGCGAGGAACCTTCGTGTCAAAGCTGCTCGGTATGCTTTAGTGGAAGGAACTCTATACAAGAAATCCTTTAGCCTTCCTTACCTCAGATGTCTACGCCCATCAGAATCCTTATACGCATTACAAGAAGTACATGAAGGGATATGTGGCCAACATCTTGGAGGGAGGACATTGGCACATAAAATCTTAAGGCAAGGATATTACTGGCCTACAATGCAAAGGGACGCCATCGAATTCACACAAAGATGCGATAATTGTCAAAAGTTTGCTCTGATTTCTCATACACCAGTTACTCCTTTAACTTCGATTGTTTCTCCAATTCCCTTTGTTGTATGGGGAATGGATCTGCTGGGCTCTTTTTCCATGACGTCTGGGCAACGACGATTTTTGATCGTGGCAATAGACTACTTCACCAAATGGACTGAAGCAGAATATCTGGCAACCATTACTTCAGCCAAGTGTGAAGATTTCTTTTGGAAAAACGTCATCTGCCGTTTTGGAGTTCTAAGAGCTTTGATCGTTTATAACGGAAAAAAATTTGACAATAACAATTTCCGAACCTTTTGTACTAATATTTTGATCGATTTGAGATTCACTTCTGTGGCTCATCCACAATCCAATGGTCCGACTAAAAACATGAATCAAAGCATCTTACAAGGAGTGAAGAATAAGCTAGATGAAGCTAAAGGCGCATGGGTGGACGAACTCCCCAAAGTGTTGTGGGCTTATCGAACAACTCCACATTCGGTCACAGGGAAAACGCCTTTCTTACTCTGCTATGGAACGGAAGCAATGTTGCCAGTTGAGATAGGAGTTCCAACAATACGGGTCTTGCATTTCAACGAATTAAACAACGAAGTTGGACTCCGAGCAAATCTTGATTTGGTAGAAGAAGCTCGAACTCAAGCCCATGAACGATCTGTTGTCATAAAACAATGAGTCGCACGCTATTACAATCAGAGAGTCCGATCCAAGTAGTTTAATGAGGGAGATTTAGTCCTTCGCAAATTAGTAGTCTCCGATCCAAAGGCAGCGACAGGAAAGTTATCTCCAAATTGGGCAGGACCCTATCGTGTTATAAAGGTACTCAAACCGGGTGCCTACACACTGGGAGCACTCTCAGGAGAATCCATCCCTCATACTTAGAATGCTGAGAACTTATGCAGATATTACCAGCAGTGTCTTGGCCCGAGCCAAGACATTTTTATTTTATTTTTTGGATAAGGGGCCCAGACCTTATCAAAACCCCAATATTTTAGAAATAGTCTTTAGCAGATTTTTTTTGAATAAATGGGTTGTCAAGCAATCCAATGTAAACTTTATTTTTTCCTCGAGCAATAAAGTTATTTTTCTCAGCATTGTTATAATGTAAATTTAGCCAAAACATTATGTCCGAATAGAGTGATGGCCGAACACTCTGCCCGAATAGAGTGTTCAATTTAGACAAAACATTCTGTCCGAACAGAGTGATGGCCGAACACTCCTGGGTTTTATAAAAATACAAGAGTAGGCCAAACGGATTAGCTACAAATCTAAGTCCGTGAAGAAACAAAAGTTAATGGGGGCACCGTCACTCCACAAAAGCTTTTGCTTATTCGAAGTTTAGGCCGAGCGAGGGTGCTCGACTTCTTTGCCAACTCTTTAAGTGACAAATAAAGGGTTTGAGTCAAAGTAAAAATAAATAATACTGTGTGAATGGTAAACACAAACCACGAGAAACGCATAGTAAAGCAAAATACCATGAAATAAAAGATAAAGAGTTTTACAATAAGCCCTTGAAAGGGCATCAAAATTCTCTGTCCGAACAAAATAAAAGAGCCTAGATACAAATCTAAGCCTCGGGGGCATCACCAGAAGGACCTTCCCCTGGAAGATGAGAAGTTGCGGCATCCCTTGCCTCTGAAGGCATAGCAGTCTCTCCAGATGGAGACACTACCGTAGGCAGCACGAAATCATCCAAGGGGATGTCAGGAAAGCGCTCAGCAAACATCTCCTTAGCCTTCGTAGAGCCAAGCTCATAAATCTCAAGGCCATCTTCGGTCCGCTTCTTCAGCCATTCATCCCCAGCGTTTCCATCCAAGAAGTCGTGGATGCCTTGGTCTCGAGCTTTGGTCACCTCTTCAGCTGCCTTCCTTTTCACTTGCTCCAGCCTCTTCTCTAGAGCCGCAATCTGAGCAAGATGATCTGCCTCTTACTTGCTCAGCTCTTCAGCACGATGAGTGGCTGCTTGTGCCTCCTTAACGGCCTCCCTCTTCTGCTGAGCTTCTTCCGCCGCCATTTGCCTCACCATCTCAAAGCGAGAAAGCATTTCAGACCCACTAGCATACATCTGAAATAAAGATTGGAACCATCAGATAAATGGAAGTTGAAAAAAAAATAGAAACCTAGTTGGGACAAAGGATGTTACCGTATACACGGCCTGGGCGAATGAGCAGGCAAAGGTCTCGTGTGTCTAACTATGGAAGACCTCATTGTCTCGAGGAAGAATTCCATGAAGAAGATGCTGCTCTGAGACCTAGCTATCCGGCATCCCAAGGTCATCACGCCTAAGTGTCCATCTCAGTCGAAAGATGAGATCATCATCAATGGACACTTGATCCAGAATCCGTGGAGAACGTTCTAGAGGAGTGACTATAGTCTTCTTAGGAGCAGGGGAAACTCCACACTTGGCTGCTTCTCTTTTCGCTTCCCCTTGGCTTTTTAGAGAACGCCAAGAAAGCCTCTTTGTGGCGATTTTCCACTTCCGCTAGCCATCTCTGCAACGAAGAAAGAAATCAATACGGGAATAAACATTGAAACCAAATTAAAATCAATGACTTATATAAAGCACACCTAGAGGAACGGTCTCAATAGATGACACGCCAAGAATAGCGGGAGAATGAGGAGGAATCGAAAGACCAACTGGAATGGGCTTTAGATGAATGATCTTCGCCCACTCCAATTGTTCCTCCGAAAGAGGCTCATCAATAGAAAGACCACCTCGAAGTTTAATGTGGCTAAGAATGTGCTTTGTGAGATTGTTGGGAGTGGGCTTGCCAGGATTCTCTAAATCCTTACAATAAGGATTCCAGTTTCTATCAAACGGAAGCTCCCCCTTGTCCAGGCGGCCAACAAATAAGTATCTGGAATGTCAGCCTTTATTTGACTTCGGGCATCCCTTTAGAAGACGTTTCCTACTATGAATGTAATACCATCCCGGGCAGTTGGCAACTCCTTTGACGAAACAGATTTCGAAGAACAATCTCATAAAATATGTTGCATTTGGTTTGTAGCCTGAAGTCTGAAGCAAATATATAAGACCAGCAAGCTTCCTCCAACCATTTGGAACAAGCTGCCCGGGATCCATGCGATAATGCTCGAAGAAACGAAGAGCAAAAGGGTGAAGAGGAAGCCTATACCCAGACTTCACCTGCTCTTCGTAGATCCCTGTTTTAAACTTTGTTCCGTAATTAGCTGGTTGTTGCAAACCAGGAAGACGAGCATACTAACCTTCGGGAAGATGATATTCCTGAATTAAATCCAGCAAATCTTCAGTGGACATTTTACTAGTCTTCTCATAAGCAGTATACCAAGGCTTGGGATTAGCCTTATCCTCGGCTTGATCCTTCACATCTCCTAAGGCATTTTTTCTAGACAAAGAATGCGAAGGCTGAGAAGTGGAAGGTTGTGGAGGTTGATAGGATGAAGGTGGTAATGGTTGGGAAGTCGAAGCTGGTGGAAGTTGTAGATTTGAAGTTCTAATTTCACTTCCTGAAGTTGGAACTCGTTCCGAACTTGAAGATGAACTACTTATATAAATATTCTCTTCGAACGAGGAAATAGACGCTGAAGTTTCGGACATGTTTTCTATTAAACTAGGAAACTAAGAAAAACTTCAAGTATTGAACATAAAGAGGAGAGGAAAAAAGACTTACATGGAGAGTAGTATGCTTCCAAATGATTCAAGTGAGAAAAAAAAATGAAGTGAAAGACTCCTATTATAGAGAAAATCCAAGCAACCGTCACTTGGGGAACCCAACGATTCGTCTCCCCCACGTGTCAAAAGCCAAGTAAAGTGAAGTTTGAAAATTTCAAAAATTCCCGCTCAAACGCAATAATGGAGAATGAGACACGTGGAAGGAACAAAGACCTTGGCCGAACAGAATTCTGCCCTAGCAGAATCTCGTCCGAACACTCTGCCCGAGCAGAATGACCTTGGCCGAACAGAATTCTGCCTGAGAAGAATCACGACCGAACACTCTGCCCGAGCAGAATGACCTTGGCCGAACAGAATCACATCCGAACACTCTGCCCGAGCAGAATCACGACCGAACACTCTGCCCGAGCAGAGTGACTTTGGCGGAACAGAATTTTGCCCGAGCAGAATCACATCCGAACACTCTGCCCGAGCAGAGTGACCTTGGCCCAACAGAATTCTGCCCGAACAGAATCACGTCCGAACACTCTGCTCGAGCAGAGTGACCTTGGCCGAACAGAATTCTGCCCAAGCAGAGTGACATTGGCTGAACATAATTCTGCCCGAGCAAAATCGCATCCAAACACTCTGACCGAGCAGAGTGACCTTGGCCGAACAGAATCACGTCTGAACACTCTGCCATAACAGAGTGACATTGGCCGAACATAATTCTGCCCGAGCAGAATCACGTCCGAACACTCTGCCCGAGCAGAGTGACTTTGGTCGAACAAAATTATGTCCGAACAAAATTCTGTCCGAACACTCTGCCTGAGCAGAGTGACCTTGGTCGAACAGAATTCTGTCCGAGCAGAATTCTGCCCGAACACTCTGCCCGAGCAGAGTGACTCTGGCTGAACAAAATCGTTCCCGAGCATAATTTTGCCCGAGCAGAATTCCGTCCGAACACTCTGCCCGAGCACAGTGATATTGGCCGAACAGATTTGTGCCCGAGCAGAATCCCGTCTGAACAGAACTCTATCCGAACAGAGTCGTGCCCGAGCAGAATCCCGTTCGAACAGAACTCTATCCGAACATATTCATGCCCGAGCAAAATCCCATCCGAACAGAATCATGCCCAAGCAGAACGAGCAGAGCACTCTTTGAATATTCAAAATATCAGACAAACATATTTAATTCTGTTTTTGGGCATATTTCGCTATCACCAGTGGAAAAAGTGTGCTTCCACCCGCTTCATTAACGCTGGTAAAAGCAGGAGGCATATGATATAGCTAAAAATACCCCTCTAATCTACGGACGACACGTGGCAGTTATGACACGTAACCCATACTGGCTCATTACTGATATGGCACTTACCATATCCATCACCGGGTAGAATCCTAAAGAGGCTTTGACTCTATCAGCTAAGATTGACATGAGATCCTCTAGAATCCTAATTAGATTCTGATTAGAGTTGGTCAAGGCCGAGTCCTACTAGAACTCATCCTTCTACCACTATATAAAGGGGTCAAGCCCCCTCAGGTAAAAAAAAAGCTCACACACATACATATTGTGTTTTTATTGCTTCTCAGAGTTCTACATTGTTAGCCATCTCTGACTTAAGCATCGGAGCGTTCCCCCACCGGAACCCCACCCGGCTGTTCCTCCGTGTTCTCTTTTACAGGCCTGATTTCTGGTGTGGTTCTTGTTGTAGCTAAAAACTGGATCGGGAACCACACCAGAAATTAGGCTTGCAAAAGAGGACACAGAGTGACCGCCGGGTGGGGTTCCGGTGGAGGAACGCTCCGATGCTTAAGTCAGAGATGGCTAACAATGCAGAACTCTGAAAACCAGTATTACACAGTGTATATGTGTGTGAGCTTGTCTTTACCTGAGGGGGCTTGACCCCTTTATATAGTGGTAAGAGGAGGAGTCCTAGTAGGACTGGGCTTTGACCAACTCTGATCAGAATCTAATTAGGATCCTAGAGGATCTCATGTCAATCTCGACTGATAGAGTCAAAGCTTCTTTAGGATTCTGCGCGATGATTGATATGGTAAGTGCCATATCAGTAGTGAGCCAGTACGGGTTACGTGTCATAACCGCCACGTGTCGTCCGTAGATTGGAGGGATATTTTTAGCTATATCATATGCCCCTTGCTTTTACCAGCGTTTGATGAAGCGGGTGGAAGCACACTTTTTCCATTGGTGATAGCGAAATATGCCAAAAACAGAATTGAATTTGTTTGTCTGACATTTCAAGAGTGTTCTACTCGGACAAGGTTATGCTCGGATGAGATTCTGCTCGAGCAGAGAATCTTCTCGAATGAGATTCTGCTCGGCATGAATCTGTTCGGATGGGATTCTGCTCAGGCACGAATATGCTCGACCGAGATCATTCTGCTCAGGTAGAGTGTTCGGGTGGAATTCTGCTCAGATGAGATTCTGCTCGGGCACGAATCTGCTCGGCCGAGATCATTCTGCTCGGGCGAAGTGTTCGAATGGAATTCTGCTCGGATAGCATTCTGCTCGGGCATGAATTATGTTCTGCCAAGATCACTCTGCTTGGGTAGAGTGTTCGGATGGACTTCTGCTCGGATGGCATTCTGCTCGGGCAGAGTTATGCTCGGATGGCATTCTGCTCGGGCAATCACTCTGCTCGGGCAGAGTGCTCAGATGGGATTTTGCTCTGGCAGAGTGTTCAGACGGGATTCTGCTCGGACATGAATTCTGTTCGGCCAAGATCACTCTGCTCGGGCAGAGTGTTCGGATGGAATTATGCTCAGCCGTTGTCACTCTGCTCAGGCAGAGTGTTCGGACGGGATTCTGCTCGGGCAAAATTCTGCTCGACCGTTGTCACTCTGCTCGGGCAGAGTGTTCGGACGGGATTCTGCTCAGGCAGAATTCTGCTCGGCCAAGGTCTTAGGTCCTTCCACGTGTCTCATTATCTGTTTAATGCCTTCAAGTTGGGATTTTTGAAAACTTTCAAACTTCTCCACTCTTCACCTTGTGACACGTGTAGGGTAGATGAACCGTTGTGTTTTCCAGGGAACGATTACTTGGGGTTTCTCTATAAAAGAGATCTTTCACTTCATTTTACCCACTCGAATCATTTGGAAGCACACTACTCTTCAAGTAAGTTTTTCTTCTTCTCTCTCTGTTCAGTGCTTCAAGTTTGTCGTAGTTTCCTATTTGTAGTAGAAAACATGTCTGATACTTCAGTGTCTGTTTCGTCTCCTCAAGAGAATATAACAATAAGTAGTAGCTCATCTTTGAGTTCAGAACGAGTTTTGACTTCTGGAAGTGAAGTTGGGACTTCGAATTCAACATTGCCACAACCTTCAACTTCGCAACCATTACCACCTTCATCTTCTCAACCTCCACAACCTTCAACTTCTCAGCCTTCGCGTTCTTTGTCCGGAAAAAATGCCTTAGGAGATGTGAAGGATCAAGCCGAGGATAAGGCTAATCCCAAGCCTTGGTATACTGCTGACGAGAAGTCAAGCAAGATGTCCACATAAGATTTGCTGGAGTTAATTTGGGAGTATCATCTTCCCGAAGGTTGGTATGCTCGTCTTCCTGGTTTGCAAGAACCAGCTAACTACGGCACAAAATTTGAGACTGTGATCTATATAGATCACAGTCTCAAATTTTGTGCTGTAGTTAGCTTGCTCTTCATATATGAAGAGCAAGTGAAGTCTGGGTATAGGCTTCCTCTTCACCCATTTGCTCTTCGTTTCTTTGAGCATTATCAAATGGCTCCCGGGCAACTTGTTCCAAATGGTTGGAGGAAGCTTGCTGGGCTCAAATATTTGGTTCAAAATTCGGGCTACAAACCAGATGCAACAGATTTTATGAGAGTATTCTTCAAAATCTGTTTTGTCAAAGGAGTCGCCAACTGTCCGGGATGGTATTATATTCATAGTAGGCAACGACTTCTGAAGGGTGGTCTGAAGTCAAATAAGGGTTGGCATTCGAGATACTTCTTCGTCGGCCGCCTAGACAAGGGGGAGCTACCCTTTGACAAAGTGTGGAATCCTTTCTGTAAGGATTTCAAAAATCCTGGCAAGCCTACTCCCAACAACCAGACTAAGCACATACTTAGTCATATTAAACTTCGAGGTGGCCTTTGTATAGATGAGCCTCTTTCGGATGAGCAATTGGAGTGGGCGAAGATTATACCTCCAAAGCCCATTCCAGCTGGTTTTCTGATTCCTCCTCCTCCCGCTATTCCTAGCATGTCATCTGCCGAGACCGTTCCTCTAGGTGTGCTTTGTATAAGACATTGAATTAAACTTGATTTCAATGTTTATTCTCGTATTGATTTCTTTCTTCGTTGCAGAAATGGCTCCCGGAAGTGGAAAATCGCAACAGGGAGGCTTCCTGGGCGTTCTTCAGAAAGCCAAGGGCAAGCGAAAAGAGAAGCAGCCAAGTGTGGAGTTTTCCCCTGCTCTTAAGAAGACTAGAGTCACTCCTCCAGAACATTCTCCACGAATCCTGGACCAAGTGTCCATTGATGATGATCCTATCTTTCGACCAAGATGGACACTTAGGCGTGATGACCTTGGGATGCCGGATAGCCAGGTCTCGGAGCATCATCTTTTACATGGAATTCTTCCTCGAGATAAGGAGGTTTTTCAGACTCAGACACACGAAACCTTTGCCTGCTCCTTCGCCCAGGCCGTGTATACAGTAATATACTTTTATCCCAACTGGATTTCTGTTTTGCTTTCAACTTCCATTTAGTTGATCGTTCCAACCTTCATTCCAGATGTATACTAGCGGGTCAGAAATGCTTTCTCGCTTTGAGATGGCAAGGCAGGTGGCAGCCAAGGAGGCTCAACTGAATAGGGAAGCCATTAAAGAGGCACAAGAGGCCACCCATCGTGCTGAAGAGCTGAGCAAGCAATAGGAAGATCATCTTGCTTAGATTGCGACTCTGGAGAAGAGGCTGGAGCGAGTAAAAAGGAGGGCTGCAGAAGAGGTGACCAAAGCTCGAGACCAAGGCATCCGCGACTTCTTGGATGGGAACGCTGGGGAAGAATGGCTGAAGAAACGAACAGATGATGGCTTGGAGATCTATGAGATGGGCTTCATGAAGGCCAAGGAGATGTTCGTTGAGCGCTTCCCTGACATGCCGTTGGATGATTTTGTTATGCCTGCGGTAGTGTCTCCATATGGAGAGACTGCTATGCCTTCAGAGGCAGGGGATGCCGCAGCTTCTCATCTTCCAGGGGAAGGTCCTTCTGGTGATGCCCCCGAGGCTTAGATTTGTATCTAGGCTTTTTGCTTTATATAGACAGAGAATTTTGATGCCCTATTAAGGGCTTATTGTAAAACTCTTTATCTTTTATTTCATGGTATTTTGCTTTACTATGTGTTTCTCGTGGTTTGTGTTTACCATTCACACAGTATTATTTGTTTTTACTTTGACTCAAACCCTTTATTCGTCACTTACTTTGACTCAAACCCTTTATTCGTCACCTAAACTTCGAAGAAGCAAAAGCTTTTGTGGAGTGACGGTGCCCCCATTAACTTTTGTTTCTTCACGGACTTAGATCTGTAGCTAATCCGTTTGGCCTACTCTTGTGTTTTTATAAAACCCAAGAGTGTTCAGCCATCACTCTGTTTGGACAGAATATTTTGTATAAGTTTATCACTCTGTTCGAGCAGAGTGTTCAGCCATCACTCTGTTCTTACAGAATGTTTTGGCAAAGTTTATCACTCTGTTCGGGCAGAGTGTTCGGTCATTACTCTGTTCGAACAGAATGTTTTGGCTCAGCTTATCGCTCTGTTCGAGCAGAGTGTTCGGCCATCACTCTGTTCGGACATAACATTTTAGCTAAGTTTATCACTCTGTTCAGGTAGAGTGTTCGGTCATCACTCTGTTCGGACATAATGTTTTGGCTAAGCTTATCACTCTGTTCGGGCAGAGTGTTCGGCCATTACTCTGTTCAGACATAATGTTTTCGCTAAGTTTATCACTCTGTTCAGATAGAGTGTTCGGCCATCACTCTGTTCTGACATAACATTTTGGCCTAGTTTTACATTACAACAATACTGAGAAAAATAACTTTATTGCTTGAGCAAAAGATAAAGTTTACATTGGATTGCTTGACAACCCATTTATTCAAAAAAAATCTTCTAAAGACAATTTCTAAGAGACTGGGGTTTTGATAAAGTCTGAGCCCCTTATCCCCCCGAAAAAGAAGTGTCTTGCCTCGGGGCAAGATGCTAATGCGCGACGCGTTGTTTTATAACAACGGATCGGTCATGGGCTTGAGTCTGAACTTTTTCTATCAGATCAAGATTTCCTCAGAGTCCAATTTTTTTGTCTTCTTTGGTCGGCAAGAAGTGACATAGCACTGACGAGCTGTAGTCTGGTCTCCTTTCACCTCTCCAATCATGTGTTCCGTGGGGAACTTCATTTTGAGGTGATAAGTTGTCACTACAGCCTGTAACTGATTGAGTGCTGGTCGTCCCAATATAGCGTTGTATGCTGAGGGGACCTTTACCACCACAAAATCAAGCATGAAGTTGGCTTGTGCCGAAGGTGTGCCAATCGCAACTAGGAGTGCGATAATACCTTCGACCGCAACTGGATGATTAGAGAATCTATACAATGGTGTATCCATCTTTAGGAGACGGTCCGTTGGAATGTTCATATTCTTGAATGCATCGTAAAATAAGACTTCTACGGAACTTCCGTTATCAATCAAGACACGCTTCACATCGAAGTTCCCAGCCTTTATTGTGATGACTAATGGATCATCATGGGGAGTTTTTACATCCTTTGAATCTTCATCGAAAAAGGTGATCGCCGCTACGGGTACTGCCTTCTATTTTTTATTCGGGGGCTGACTCGTTATGCACACTTCTCTGGCGAATGCTTTTCGAGCCTGTCCTGATGAACCTCATGCGGCTAATCCCCTAGATATAGTGTTGATTGTACCCGCATTCTCTTCCTGATCTTCTCTTTCTTCCATGGCTGGAGGTGTCTGTTGTCGTCCTTCTCTAGGAGCTACAAACTTTCTCAACTGGCCACGCCTGATAAGGGCCTGAATTGCTTGTTTAAGCGACCTGCAATTGTCAGTTGTGTGGCTATGATCTTTGTGAAAGTGACACCATAAATCTTTGTTCCTTTTATTTGGTCGGGATCTCATTTGGTTTGGCCACTGGAGAGCTTTGTTGTCTTTGATCTCGTGGAGAATCTGTGACGGTTTTGCATTGAGGGGTGTCAATTTTTCCAAAGCAAACGGGTCTTTCAGACGTCGTTCATCACGCTTAGATTATTTTGCTGAGTTTCCTCCTTGAGGAGTTATCTCTCGAGATCGTTTCTTCTTTTCTTCCTTCTCTTATCCACGTCGTCCTCTGTGGGTCTCCAAGTATTCTTCAGCTTAGATGTATTTGTTAGCCTTCTCGAGAAGGGCTTTCATATTACCCGAAGGAATTTTGTTTACAGAGAACGCAAACTTGGATGTCGAACGGAGGCCTCGGAGGAAGGCAATATACTTCACGGATTCGTCCAAGTTATCGATTTCCAGAGTAACTGCGTTGAATCGTCCGAGGAAGCACGCCAAGGACTCGTTTTTCTCTTGCACAATGTTTAACAAACTCACCGAGTTCTTTCTTCCGGAGCGACTACTTACAAAGTGTTTTTGAAAGAGATCCGACAATTGGCTGAAAGAATAGATGGATCTTGGTTGTAGAGATTTGAACCATGCATGTGAAGCTTTCCTCAGAGTGGTGGGAAAGGCTCTGCACATGACAGCATCTGAAACCTGAAGGAGTAACATGTTTGTTTGAAATTGATAAACATGTTCTCCTGGATCCTCAGTCCCGTCGTAGAGGTCACACTGAGGCATGCAAAAGTTAGGAGGTAGCTTTGCCTTCTCGATGGTTTCGGATAACGGATATCCAGATTCTTCCCTTGGGGGAGATCGTCCTGGAGAGTTATATCTAGGGACCATCTTCCAGGAGTCTCGTTCTCGGGAATGAAACTCAGGCGTCCTCTTTCTGTGGACAGATCTTTGATGGGTCTTAACTCTGGCGACCCATTTGGGAGAGGAGTTGGTACTGCCTTCGACTGATGGATCTCTACTCTCCTTTCTATGATCGTAAGTCGAATCGGCCGTTGATCTGTATTTACGGCCGTAGCTTGATATGGAGGTGAGATGGAGACGGAGGTCGCTATGGTCAAGATGAAAATGGTGAGTGGACGGCGGAGCCAATGCCATGTCGAGCTTTTGCTGAAGAGTGTTTACAACGTCCTTCAGTTCATGGATTTCCTTTGTAAGGTTGTCATGTGATGTTTTGAATAGCTAACGGTTCAGGCGATGGCGAAGGTCACCGTTTTTCAAAGTAGACGTCGGAGAGTAGTTTCTCCGAGGTCTAGTTTCTGATTCGGGAGTAGCAGATGTTACGTTGACGTAAACATCTTCAGAAGAACTGGTGCGACGGCGTTGTAAAGGGGTCGAGTGTCGGTCATGAGAATGACCTGGTCGATGAGAGCTGCTCGTTTACGCATGATGGTTCTGGGAATGATTCTGTGAAGAGTCATCGGAAGAAGAATGATTGGCCATGTTCCCTGTTGTGGTCCCACGGATGGCGCCAGTCTGCTGCAGCTAAAAATTGGATCGGGAACCACACCAGAAGTCAGGCCTGTAAAAGAGAACACGGAGTAACCGCCTGGTGGGGTTCCAGCAGGGAAACGCTCTGATGCTTAAGTCAGAGATGGCTAACAATGTAGAACTCTGAAAAGAAGTATTACACAGTGTATATGTGTGTGAGCTTGTCTTTACCTGAGGGGGCTTGACCCATTTATATAATGGTAGGAGGAGGAGTCCTAGTAGGACTGGGCTTTGACCAACTCTAATCAGAATCTAATTAGGATCCTAGAGGATCTCATGTCAATCTCGGCTGATAGAGTCAAAGCTTCTTTAGGATTCTGCCCGATGATTGATATGGTAAGTGCCATATCAGTAGTGAGCCAGTACGGGTTACGTGTCATAACCGCCACGTGTCGTCCGTAGATTGGAGGGATATTTTTAGCTATATCAATTCCCGATCTAGTTTTTAGATGCAACAAAGCCCTTTTGCAGCTATTTCATATGGGAATGATTTTAGGAAAAATATTATTTTAGATGTGGTATATATTAGCGGTAGATCGGATAAACGTTCCATTAGGAAGTCTGGTCTTGACACGTAAAACACTTTGAGAGACCGCTCTTTCCCTCGGTTAATTTAGTAGGCAACCACTTGGGTCAGCGGATCCGCTTGGAAATCCAATTTAAAAACCACACAATAGTAGGGGCAGCTGGGGTGCGCGAACCAGGGGGTGTGAGCGAGGCCGTTGCCACTAGAGATGCAGATGTTGGGGGTAAGCCTCTCTCTACTTGACGATTAGGATCCGGCCTATCGGTTTATACGATTTTTATGTGCAAGGCTGTTATGGTGGGACAAGCTAAAGCTTTGGCATTTAGCTATATTCTTTGGTCAAAGCTTCCTTAATAGTTATGTCTTCAAGCTAGTGAGTATTCAAGATAGGATGACACTAAATTCACAATTTTTTTTACTCAAGTCGTACATATTGGTTGCTAAAAGATGCATCAACAACAGCTTTTAAGTCTATTGGCGATAGGGCGTCAATTCAACAAATTATGAAATTGAGGGAGTAATAGTTTGTTTTCTCCTTCTGCGTCACATTCTCTTAAGTGCTTAACATATTGGATTTTGTTTGTAATTGAAACCTTGAAGTTCAAACTGCCCTTTCTTCTTATAGTTTCCAGTTTGCTTGATGTTACCTTTGTTCATGCACATGTAGGAGTTCATTATAACTGGTACAGACAATGTCTGGAACACAATCAACTGGTCGCTTGCACATCTACTAAAACATCAAGAGGCCGTGTCCAAACTTCGTGATGAACTTGCAAAAACCACCGATGGCGACGTCCCAAGAGAGTCACATTTGCCTCAAATGGCCTACTTAGACGCGTGCATGAAGGAGACAATCAGACTGCGTCCTCCTGGCCCTTTTCTTGTTACTCACCGTGTGGTACAAGCCTGCAAGGTGATGAATTACTCTATACCATTGGGCTATCGGAAAAGATCCCACAATCTGGAAGGACCCGTTAACTTACAAATCGGAGCGTTTCCTTGAAACGAAACTCGATTTCAAGGGAGCAAATTTCATATACATACCATTTGGAGCGGGAAGAAGACTATGTCCGGGGTTAAACTTTGCTGTCACACAAGTTCAGCTACTTGTAGCGTCTCTGGTATATCACTTTGACTGGTCTCTTCCTCATGGCATGAACCTGGCTGATCTTGATCTGGATGAGAAGTTCAGTCTGTCCATGATGAAGGATAAGCCACTCCTTTAATCCCGTCATGGCGAAAAAGATCCACATACTGATTATGTGTTCTGAATACAGTAGTGTTTAAGATTGTTTTCGTGATTATTTATGATAAGGAAAACTTACACTTTTACCCAAGGGAAAAGTATTCTCCCTTAACCATGATATGTAAATTACACTTTTACTTAAGGTAAAATGTATTTGCAGAATTTATCAAAATAGAACAAACTTTGGCTCATATATACCCGAGTTGTAGGAATCTTCCTCCAACCCCATGTATAGTGACAATTAGTCGCTAAATGTTTCTAGTGACTTTTCTTCTAATACTTTCGCGACAATTATTAGCAGCACTTTTTTAGCGTCACTAAATAAAAGTCACTAGAAACATTTAAAGATGATTAATTGTCGCTATATAATGGGTAGGAGGAAGATTCCTCCAATCGAGGTAGCAGCCAAAATTTTTCCATCAAAATATGCTTTCCGTGGGGGAAAGTAAAGTAAAACTAAAGGCAAGGTTTAGTAGGACTTTTGTTTGTTGCAAGTTCAAGTGATTGAGTTCCATATATAAGGGTGGCAAATTTGGAGGGAGACCGGAAATAGAAATCAGAAATATGTTTCTGACTTCAACTGTTTGTGGATTAGTATTGAAGTAGTAGTGAACTGGTTCGTTACACTTTTACATCATTGGTTATCGGATTTTGTATAATATAAAGCTTATTGCTTGTTGCTTGTTGGTAGCAGTAGCACAAAACCTAATAATTAATTTTCCATAGGTCTTTGATACAAAAGCTCATATCATACATGTTTTTTCTTAGGGAGAAAGTAAATTTAAGCTAAAGGCAAGGTTTAGCAGGACCTTAATTAATTCAACTTTTTTTGCAAATTCATGGTTTGAGTTCTGTGAGGAAGGCAAACTATGAAAATAGAAATGCATTTTTTATTGTAAGTGTTTGATAATTGGAATTGAAAACTTTGTCTTTGGTTACATTTTTATGTAATAAGCATATTTTTCATCTAAAATAGTGTCTAGCTTGTTGGCAGCGCAAACCTAATTTGCCATAGGTCTATGATACAAAACTTCATATCCTATGCTCAGTTTGGCGATAATAACATACATAGAGTACTTTTTTAGGGAGAAAGTACATTAAAGCTAAAGGAAAGGTTTAGTAAGACCTTTATTTTTGCGGCAAATTCACATTTTCAGTTCCATGACGAACGAAAATTATGAAAAAATAAATGCATTTTATATTGCAAGTGTTTGATAATTGAAATTGAAAAATTAGTTAACTATTTGGTAACATTTTTGTATAACTAAGCATTTTTTTTAATCTGAAATAGTGCCTATAGCTTGTTGGTAGCGCAAACCTAATTTGCAATAAGTCTTTGACAACATGGGTAAAGGAGTGAAGAACTGCAACCTTAGAATAAATATGTGAGGCTTAAGTTGTAGTAAAAGTTATAGTTAGTATGAGGTGCGACTTCATTTTTTTTTATTTTAGTACCACCCCCCCCCCCCCCCCCACTGCACCCTCCGGCCATCCCCACTCGCCAGCACCGCCTCCAGCCAACACCACCAAAGGAAAATTTTAAAATAAAAACTAGGTAATCAAATACCCAAAAGAAAAAAAATCAAAATAAAACTGGGTAATCAAACACCAATTTGTTTTTGTAAAAAAAAAAAAAAACTAAACTAGTTTTGATTTTTATTTTTTTGAAAACAGAAAACAAAAACTGGAAATGATTTGAAATAGACCCTAAGTGTTGATTTTGGGGGTTGGGGGGAGACTTGTGGGTATGGGGGGCTTTGGGGGGGGAGGTGAGAGGGAGGATGGAGTTTAACGAGAAGAGAGAGTGTGAGTGAGTAAGTGAAAGAGGGAAAATGAATGATGATGATTTAGTGAGTGTGAGTGTGTGTGTGTGTGTGTGTGTCAAATGGGGGGAAGGGAAATGGATGTCTCAGGTAGACAGGGAAGAGAGTGAGTGTGAAGGACTAAAATTGGGTGATGTGAGGGGAGAGTGAATGAAGATAGAGAAAAAGTAAGTTTGAAAGTGATATGAGAGAAAGAAAAGGAGAGTATGAGGGGTGGGAATTATTTTAGGGAGGGGGAGTGTGGGGGGGAGACCCAGGTGAAGGGGAGGGGTAGCCGAGCTTGGGGGAGGCTGCATAGGCGGTAGACCTGGCAAACGGGTAAATCCAATGGGTACGGATAAAATTTAGTCGGGTACGGGTAAAATGGGTCCGGGTAAAAATTACTCAGATTTTTTCGGGTAGTCTTTTCTTACCCCAGTACCCTACCCGGATGATCCGGGTAATCCAGGGAGTAAACGGGCAGCTTCCAGAATTTTGTTCCATTTTCTTTTAACTAATTCTCAATTATTCATCAATTAGAGTTGTTAATTTTTTGTAACCATTTTCTAACCAATTTCAGATATCTTTTTAGTTTTTGCTTTTTTCTATTTCATACTACCATATTCTAATTGTTACAGACAATTTTACTCGGAAATAAATAAATAAAACAGTTTTAAAGCAATATGAAAACAACAGTAGAATCAACACTTTAAAAATAACAAATACTAAATAATTGAAATACATAACAAGGTAATAGAATCAACACTCGAAGTAATCAACAGCAGCATCAACGCATAGCCGTAGATTCGGCGAAGCTGGGTTGACGATGGAAGCAGAAGTCGACTGCAGAAACGGTGGTAGTTGCCATGTCTGTCGGGATAAATCTAAGGATGAATAAGATATTGATGGAAAAACACTTACTTTTGGCAGATGTGCGATGGTGGTAGATCTATGAGTGAGGGGGAGAGAGAGAGAGAGAGAGAGGGGGGCAGAAAAGTATCGGCAGATCTATCAAAGAGTGAGTTAATCTACGGTGGAGAGAAAGACCTATGAGTGAGGGGGGGAGGGAGGAAGGGAGAGATAGAGAGAGAGAGAGATAGACGAGTCTGTGGTGTGAAACTATGAGAGAGGGGAAGGGGAAGAGAGAGGGAGAGGCGGTAGAGTCCCAAGTGAGACTTATGGTTATACCGGGTTACCTGTACCCGAACCGGACTGAAAATTACAGGTCGGTCCAGGTACAATTTGAATTTGAGTGGGTATCATTTATAAGTACCCATACCTTGGGGGGACACGGGTAGACCCGCAGGTCCGGGTAGTATTTTGCCAAGTCTACCAGGCACCGGAGGGGGGGGGAATCTAATTTTTTTTAGCAAGTCTTAGTTGAGGGTGGGGGGTGGGGGGTGGGGGTTGTGTTATGGAAAATTTTAGAATTCTTCATAAGTCCCATGAAGGGAAGAAATGAGGTTGGGCAAGGGTGTAGTGAGACGGTGCTTGAGATTAGTGACGCAATCGCGAAAGGTCGAGATAAGAGTGAATGGGCACTTAGGATGGCAGGATGGCATCGATGACAGGAAAGGAAGGGCCAACAAGACATGTTGTGTGCATGCTCGACAAGGGCGGTCGCGAGGCCTGAAGGAATGTTGGCTGACCAAGTTGAGACTTAGTACCGTGGCTTGAGCCACCCCGCGCACCACCTACCAAGTCACTATGCAATATGAAGGGGTGGGGGGGGGAACCTAGCTTGCATGGGATAGGGAATGGGTGAAGCCTCTAAGGGCTACATTATGGCATCAAATGTGGTGTCAGTAGACTTGTGCAAGAGCCATTGTAGCTTGAAAATTTTCCAAGTCTTGAAATTGCGACTTTTCATTGATAAGTGATAACAAAGGTAGGCAATATGCCTTAGTACATTGGATACAAAATCCTGCATTAAGGTCCACCAATTCCATTTAAGTTTAGATTGAATTTGATGGCAGTAGACGTGTTATGTTGGATACAAAATCCTACGTTAAGGTCCACCAATTCATTATTTTGGTACTTCTTTTAAGATTTCTAGAATTTGCCTACAAACATACATATGTAGGTATAGAGACACACACAAACAACATTATATATATATATATATAAAGAGAGAGAGAGAGATAGAATGAATATGTTACTATCTTAAGCAAGTTACGGACGCTAGTAACCACAACTACATAAATTTTGAAGTGTTTTAATTAAAATCCTTTCTGAAGTCCTTATATTTTAATTTTTCACACATTGCAACTCTCCATCTTCGGCCTTCACTCTTCGTCACTGTCTGCTAGTTTTCAGAAGTGCAAATGTATCCTCAATAAATTATTATTGTAATCATTTTTTGATGATTAATCAACTAATTCATTCAACATGAACCAAAAAAACAAAATATGCTCAAATGCCATGAATCTTCCACCACCACCAATCATGACCAGGGTCCACTACTACCGCCACCAACAAGCCCACCACCTTTCCTCCTACTGATGAGTCAACAACCACCATCGCCATATATTTTAGATCGGAGCCCCTTCTAAAACTGTACATTATTTTCACAATCAATTCGTCACAAGTGAAACCTGTTGACTTTAAGAGTCTATATTCATTATTTTGATGATTCGAAGATTACTGCTATACATTAATCTACAAATGTTATTGAGTATGATTTCAGGATCAATCATAGCATGAAATATTCTTTGGTAAAAAACTATGTACTTGAACTTGGACTTAGTGTAGTTTTCTTTCTTTGTAAATAATCTAAAGCTAAGCCTTCTTAAAGATCTACCAGAAAATCAAGAAGGACAAACCAAGAGGTGTTCGTCTAGCAAATCATTTTAATTCGAAGCAAAATCTTTTCATTCGACTGAATCTTTCAGTCCTCATTTATCTGGATTCAATCATTCGAATCAAAAGTTTTCATTCGAAGCAAAATATTTTCATTCGACTGAATCTTTCAGTCCTCACTTATCTGGATTTAAAATCGTTTTCATTCAAATCAAAAGTTTTCATTCGAGGCAAACATTTTCATTCGAGGTTTTCATTCGACTGAATCCTTCAGTCATAGCCTGTCTGATATTAAATGTGTTGTCATTCGAAGCAAAGGTTTTCATTCGACTGAATCGTTCAGTGACCCCAAGATATATTTGCTCTTCTAATTGATTCGAATGAATCTTGGATTCAATCAACCGAATTTTTTAGAGATGATTTTACGGAAAATTCCTTCGAATGATTTTATTCATTCATTCGAATTAATCTCTATGTGATCCCTTTAATACTTTTCAACGGTCTTTTCCTACTGATATAAAAAGGGATCCTTAGAGAGTTTATTCTTAACTTTTCAAATCTCTGAAAAGTATCTCTTACTCATCTCAAAAGACTCTCTCAACTTATTCATACATCTTTATACTATTTCTTGAGCGAGTTCCTTGTTTGAGATCTTGTATAGCAAGCTTCTTGGAAAAGTTCATTAAGATTTTAGATCTTCCCACATAAGAAAGCTTAGCTCACTTGTTTTCATTGTAATACTACTCATTGAGAAGTGTGAAATGTATTTCAAATTGTATTCTTCATTTCACTTGTAATCGTTGGAAACCTTGAAGGGGTTTCAGACCTATACTGTGATTTGAACTAGCATCCGAAGCTAGTTGTTTAGTGAAAGGCTCGAATAGGTCTCTCTTGTGTGGAATACTCGGGGATTGGACATAAGCAAGTGGGGCTGAACCAGTTTAAATTCTTGTGTCGATCTCTTTTTGTTGTTATCGTGATTAGCTAAATTTAAAATTTCTGATTAGACCTATAAACACATATTCACCCTCCCCCTCCCCCCCCCCCTACCCTAAGTGTGTTTAGGGACCTATAAGTGGTATCAGAGCCGTGTGCTATGTTATTTCTACTTTGACTTAATCATATAGAGCTAAAGATCAAAGCATGGAAGAGGGATCAACAACCACTCGACCACCGTTGTTGAAGAATGACAACTACAGCTATTGGAAAAATCGAATGAGAAGCTTTTAGAGGCAGGAAACCTATATGGTATGTCGTATAAAATGGTCTGATCATTCCTATGAAAGATGGCCCAAACAGAACCAAGGTTCCCAAGAGAATCCTCGAAATGGATACTCAGGAGGCGCATCTCTTCTCTATGGACGATAGAGCAAAAAACATCATCAGCTCTGGTCTCGACATCAATGAATATAATCGAGTATCAGCATGTGAGACAGCTCAAGAAATGTGGAGGTTGTTGGAGGTTACCCATGAAGGTACAAATCAGGTGAAGGAAACCAAGATCAATATCTTGTCCAGCAGTATGAAGCCTTCCAGATGAAGGAAAATGAGTCCATTAATGAAATATATTCCAGATTCACTCTGAATACAAAAAGACTCAAGCTTTTGGGAAAAGTGTACCCCGAAAAGGAGATGGTTAGAAAAGTTCTTAGATCTCTTCCAAGAGAGGGGGAGCTAAACTTACAGCCATTCAAAAAGCTAAAGACTTGAATGTGCTCAAATTAGAAGAGCTGGTGGGATCTTTGATGACTCACGAAATCACAATGAAAATTCATGATGAGGAAGAGACCACCTAGAAGAAGAAAAGTTTGGCTCTCAAAGCTGAAGCCTCACACGAACCTGAGAGCAGTGATGATTCTGACCAAGACATGGCTTTCATCACTCAAAAGTTCAAGAAGTTCCTAGCGAATCGGAGAGATGAAAAAATAAAGAAGAATCAATCAACACAATCACAACAAAGAAATAATAGTGATTGGAGTTCAAGAGAAAATCTTGATGCTTGTTATGAGTGCAGCAAAATTGGACACATCAAGAAATATTGTCCACGTCTCAAAAACAAGTGGTCAAGTAGCAATAGCAGAGATACCAAAGAAAAGAAGTTCAAATCCAAAAAGGCTCTGCTTACTTAGGATGACTTCGATGAAAGTGATGAAGAGAATAGCAGAAATGATTATATAGCTCAACTATGCTTTATGGCCAAGGATAATCTGATGAGGTAATCCCATCTACCAATCTTGATGATTATGATAAACTTGAATTAGCTTTCTCTGAATTAAGAGACAGTCATAAAAAATTAAAACTTAAAAATGTTGCTCTTAAAAGAAAGGCCCTTTCTTTTATCAACACTCTTGAAGAGTTGGCGAGTGAGAATGAAGAGCTAGATGAAAAGGTTAAGCTTTATATCAACGAAAACACCTCTTTAAAAAATGATCTGATTGCTTATAAAAAGGAAAACTTTGCTTTGTCTTCTGAAATCCAGTCTCTTAAATGTGTAAAAACCCTGTAGAAAATGAGCTTTTATAATCTCTATTGAAAAAAATTTCTATTCAAAGAGATCAAAGATCTCAACTTCAATCTTTCAAAATTTACACAAGGAAGAGAGAACTTGGATATAATTTTGGGGAGACAGAGGTATGTCTTTGAAAAGAGTGGGATCAGTTATGATCCTTCTAAGAAGCAAAAAGATTACAAAAATTTCTTTGGCAAGAATCTAGCCTCCTACTCACGGTTCACACTGTGTATAGCCTGTAATAAGAAGGGGCACTTATTGAAAAAAATTCCGCATAAAGATAGTAGAAGTCAACAATTCATTTCTGTCTCTGGTACAAAGAAGCAAGTTTGGGTGCCGAAATCTCGTTTACCTAATCTTCCAAGACCCAAGAAAGTGTAGATACCTTAAGGATCAAAACCAGAATCTATTGTAGGTATGCATGAAAGCAAAGGTAGATCCAAACAAATGGATCCTCGACGGTGGATGCTCAAGGCATATGACAGGTGATCGTTCATTGTTCACACATATCATTCCAAAGGATGGTTGCTTGGTTTCCTTCGGAGACAATTCAAATGGAAAAATCATTGGTAAAGGTAAAATTGGTAACGGTTCGATCTCTATCGATAATGTGTCTTTAGTTGATGGCTTGAAATTTAATTTGATTAGCATTAGTCAACTAATCGATAGTGGACACAAAGTGTGTTTTGAAGATGATCACTACTTGATCCGCCATGCCTCAAATAGAGGTACTTTGGTTGGTAAGCGAGACGGTAACATCTATATTCTTTCATTTGATGGGTTCGATTCTTCTTGTGAAATTTGCCTTTATGTTCAACAAAATGATACTTGGTTGTGGCATCGTAGATTAGAGTGAAAGAATCGTACTCTTCTACTCCTCGGACTCCCCAACAGAATAGGGTAGTAAAGAGAAAGAATCGTACTCTTTAAGAAATGGCTAGAACAATGCTACACAAAAACTCTTTGCCAAAATATTTTTGGGCCAAAGTCGTTAGCACTTCTTGTTACGTGTTGAATATGGTTCTCATCAGACCAATTCTTGACAAAACTTCTTCAAACTTTTTTCTAATTGAAAACCAAAAAGTGATTACTTTAAGGTTTTTGGTTATAAATGTTTTATCTTGAATAATTGTGAGAACTTAGGTAAGTTTGATGCAAAATCTGACGAGGGGATCTTTCTTGGCTATTCTATGAAGAGTAGAGCATATAGAGTTTATAATCGTAGGACTTTTTCTATTGAAGAATCAATGCATGTTGTTTTTGAAGAATCTAATATTGAAAGTCCAAGTAAGCATGCAGATGATGACAACGAGGATCTTCCCCTCAGCTTCAATAAATTAGACATTTCAACAAATAAAGGGGACAGCTCAATTTCATCTGAAAAAAGAGATACTGAGACTCAACCTTTTCCGAAGAGTTGGAGATATTCCTCTAACCACCCATGGGAGCAAGTAATTGGTAATGTTGAACGTGGGGTAAGAACCCGATCTTCTGTAAATCTTTTATGTGCTGATTTTGCTTTTCTTTCTCAAATTGAGCCTAAAAATATTCATCAGACTCTCAAAGATGATGGGTGGATCCTTGCCATGCAAGAAGAATTGAATCAATTTGAAAGAAGCGATGTTTGTTCTCTAGTCTTGCCTCCCGTTCAACAAAAGGTTATTGGCACCAAGTGGGTGTTTCGAAACAAACTTGATAAAGATGACCATATTGTTCGAAACAAGGCTAGACTAGTAGCTCAAGTATATAATCAAGTTAAAGGGGTCGATTTTGACCAAACCTTTGCCCATGTTACTCAACTTGAAGCTATCCGAATGCTTTTGGCAATTTCATGTCATATGAATTTCAAACTTTATCAAATGGACGTGAAAAGTACCTTCTTGAATGGGGTCATTCAGGAGGAAGTTTTTTGTTAAACAACCTCCTAATTTTGAAAACAAAAAATATCTTAATCATGTTTTTAAATTGAAAAAGGCTTTGTATGGCCTTAAACAAGCTCCTCGAGCTTGGCACGATTGTCTCAGTAGATTTCTCATTGATCATGGCCGATTCTCTCATGGCAAAGTCGATACTACTCTTTTCACCAAATCTAGAAATTTGCATATTCTTATTGTCCAAATCTATGTTAATGATATCATTTTCGGAGCCACTAACGATGATCTGTGTCAAGAGTTTGCCAAGAATATGCGCAAGGAATTCTAGATGAGAATGATGGGAGAACTCACTTTCTTTCTCGGTCTTCAAATTAAGCAATCAAAAGAAGGAATCTTCATCGATCAATCGAAGTACACACGTGAGCTTTTAAAAAGGTTTGGTATGGATAATGCTAAACCTAGAGGTACTCTTATATCTCCTGAAATCTAGTTAAAGATGAAAATGGTAAAGATGTTGATCACAAACTCTTCACGGCATGATTGGTAGTTTACTATATCTTATCGCTTTTAGGCCTGATATTATGTTTAGCGTATGTTTTTATGCCCATTTTCAAGCTTGCCCCAAAGCATCACATCTTACCATAGTCAAACACATTTTTAAATAATATCTGGGACGGTAAATTTGGAACTTTGGTATCCGCAAAATTCTTATTTTAATTTAGTCGGGTTTTCTGATTTCGATTACGCCGGGTGTCTAGTTGATCGTAAAAGCACTAGTGGCACTTGCCAATTCCTTGATGAATGTCTTGTGTCTTGGCATAGTAAGAAATAGACATCCGTAGCATTTTTAACAGCCGAGGAGGAATATGTTGCAGCAGGGAGTTGTTGTACTCAAGTTCTTTGGATGCGTCAAACCTTACAGGATTTTGGTGTTTCCTTAGATAACATTCATATCATGTGCGATAGTAGCAGTGCCATCAATATTAGTAAAAATCACGTTCAACACTCTCGCACAAAGCACATCGATGTCCGCCACAACTTGCAGACATCTTTACAAAACCCTTGTCTGATGCAAGTTTTTGTTCCCTTCATCGTCGCTTGGGAATGTGTGATCTTAGTTAGATGCGTTTCAAACCCTCTTTTATGTACTTTTTTCGGTTGATTAAGTGCGTTATTTTTTAATTGCTCTAACCTGATCTTTTTAGTCGTAGGAAATAATCTTTCCTTCGAATGAAAACCTTTCGGTCGACTGAAAACTTTTCATTCGAATGCAACTTCCTTTTTCGCTCCTGTTAACTCCCAGTCGAAGGAAATGAACTTCCTTTCGAATGAAAACTTTTCGGTCGATTGAAAAGTCTTCATTCGAATGAATTCTTCATCGCCTTGATTATGTCGTCTGAAGTTTTCCTTCGACCGAATCTTATCTTTCATTCTACTGAAACTCTAGCTTTTTGTTGTCGTCTTCTCACTGACCCTTTCATTCGAATGAAATCCTTTGTCTATATATACCCCCTGTTTTCACTATTTACTTTTTACAGTTCTCATGTCACTGTCTACCTCGTTTAACTCTCAAACACTTTTCTTACTCCTTATCTTTTTCTACCATGGACACACTATCCACGCACCGCCCTCGCTCACGTCATCGCCTCCGATTACAAGAAGAAATTGACAGCGAACCTGAGGTTCTACTTGTCCCCTCTCGTCGCAGCACACATACCTCTACTACTACTGCACCCGCTCACTCTGCTGGTCCTGTCAATCCATCTCCTTCAACCGCTATCTCTAACACTCCACGTACCAATGCTCATTCCCCCTCTTCTACTCCTCCATCCACCTGTCCTCCGCCAACATGTCCCTACATTTCACCCAACGAACTTCTTCATTTACCCCACTTCTTTGAAACCCCTAAAGACCAAATTAACTTTTATACTCACGTTGTCAGTCAAGAGATCGTCCTTTCTCGACCTTGCGATTTTGACCTCATGGCACAGCTTGGTGTCACGCCCTTCTTTGACCACATGGGTTGTAAGTCCCTTCTTACTACTCTTTCTGAATACTATTCCCATTTGATACACATGTTTTATGCCAACATGTCGTATAACTCCACCATTTCCTCCACTCTCGAGTCTTACGTTAATGGTGTGACCATTAGTCTCACTGCCACTTCCTTAGCCCAAATTCTTGATTTTTCCAACCAATCCTCTCTCGTCGTGTTCCCGAGAAAATCAAAGTCCACAGGCGGACTCTTCACTCCTCTTCAACAATGTCAAACATTGTTCAATGATCCTTCTCTCACTTCAGCTAAAAACAACATGTCCTTACAGACCTTTCCCCTTTACACCGTGTCCTAACTTAATTCTCACCTATAACTTTGCGGGTCGTTCAGGTTCTTATGCTACATTTACCTATCTTAACATTATCATTCTTACCCATTTTATTCACGGTTCTCCATTAAATCTTACGGGCAATATAATGCTAAATATGGCTTCCCGCAAAGCAAAAAATAATGTTCATCTTCCTTATGGCCTCCTTCTTTCTAAAGTTTTTGCTCACTTCAAAGTTCCCTTCTCCACATCTGTCTCTGAATGCATTCATATTCCTCTCACTCACTGCCTTAACATCAACTCCCTCTGTCGCGCTGGTTTCACAGTTAGAACTGACCCCACCACCCATGCTTATCTCTTGAGCGTGCAGCACCACCAAAGTCACCTCAAGCCTCTGCTTCCTCTACTGTACCCAGCTCCTCCGTTCCACTATCTCACCCCTCCGACCCTAGTTCTTCTGCACCACCTCACCCCTCTGACCTAGCTCTTCTGCACTGCCTCCACCCCTTGACCCTCTCTTCAGTCCCCTGACTGATTTTTCCAACATTAATTTTGATGATTTTCTTACTTCTGACACCTCATCTCTCTCACACCAACTCTCTCACCTATCTAACACAGTTCAACTTCTTCTCGAGTCCCAAACTACTATAGCCGCCACTATCACAGCCAACCAAAACGCTTTTTTTCACCACTTATCTAATTTCCAGACTTCTTCAAACCAACTTCTCTCCAGTCAAATTGATTTTCACACTCTTTTAAATGATCTCGTCTCCAACATTTCCTTTCTTCCCCTTAACCACACTCCAATTTTGGATCGCTTGACTCGCATGCAACAAGATCTGCAAGTCAGCATGAAGCTGCTCTTCAAGCAATCGTCGCCAAGCCTATTTAATTATCTCTGTGCATCCTGACTGAGCAGAACCAATTTTTGGCGCATCAGATCTTCGACCAATCGCATGATTTCTACGTCACTTGTCCCAACATCTTTTCATCCCACCATGGTGAAACTGAAGGTGAGCAGTGGTTTTCAATCCGAACATCCCTTACAATCCCCCAATGCCGCGGTCGCCTCATGTGGTAGAAGTTGTTGAAATCCCTACTTCTGATCTTCCCCCGACTCCAGATCCTTCTTCTTCTAACCAGGGTGGATGCCGTCGCCGTTTGATTTTTTTAACCTTTGTTGCTTTTCCTACTTTTTGATTTGACGAAGGGGGAGAACATTGTATTGTACATGGAACTCATTATTGTACTTAAATTATTGAACTGATTATTGTAGAATCTCTTTTTGAAATATTAAACGGTTCATAATTTTTAGTTATTTGTTGATTATTCTATCCAGGGGGAGTATGTTGTATTATGTTAGATTAATGTTTGTCATCATAAAAAAGGAGAGAGATTGTTGACTTTAAGAGTCTATATTCATTATTTTGATGATTTCAAGATAACTGCTCTACATTAATGTAAAAATGTATGATTTCAGGACCAATCATAGCATGGAATATTCTCTGATCAAAGAATCTGGACTTGGACAGAGACTTGGACTTGGACTTAGTTAGTTTTCTTTTTTTGTAAATAATCTAAAGCTAAGCCTTCTTAAAGATCTACCAGAAAATCAAAAAGGACAAACTAAGAGGTGTTCATCTAGCATTATGCAGTTACGTCAATTGGCACAAGCACATCATATGTCAACCCTTCTAACTGCTTAAGCTCACTTACGACACGCAATGCAACACACCCATGTTATCAAACTGACAGAGCCATAATGGGGCCACGGAGTATGAGCACGTCTCTTATTCAATGTTAAAAACAAATTGGCATATATAAGCTCATTATGCTTTACTATTTTAAAAGGCTATCTTTTCAGTCATGTGTTTTTCATGTTGCAAGGGCTCAAACCGTGCCTACGAGCATCAACAGTGGCGTGTAGACCGCTTAATAAGCGAGGAACAAATTCACAGCACCCTACTAATTCAAGTCATGCCTATGGTTTCTGTTGTAGCATCTTTTTGACTTGGCATTACTTATTGTCTCGTTATACGTTCGGTCATACAATGACCTCTATCAATGGCTAGATTTTCGCAGCACTGCTCGTTGAGAAGCTAATCCTACACTAATGGAGACACGCACACTACCAACGCATCTAGTGAATCAGAACATTTCGCCAACCTTTTCTGATAGAATCAGTAATATGTCTGGTATAATTGTAAGCTCATGCTCATGCCATCACCAAATTGAATCTAGTTGCAGCATAGTGTATCGATAAAATGCGGTAACTTTATTGATCACCAAGTGGCATCCTGCTCAGATGGACTCCACGTCCTCTAGCTTTACTCATTACCCAGTGCCATCCTACTCTACCTTTATATGCTTGTCCAGTCGAGCATAAGGATTATGGTCTTTTATATTTCTATTGCTCATACATGTCTTTTTGTGACCATGCCTTACATATAGGCTAAAAAGCTATCCTTATATTCATGCTTTCTTAGGAAGAAACGCTTTTTATATTCTTACAGCATCAATATTACTCGCTTAAATCGTTGTGCCTTCCCAGAAGAGGGGCTTCATATATATATAACAATGGTAATATTGCACCCTCCAATTCATGTTTCTTCTCACTTGCGTCAAAACGACAAGTACTTATTACTTTGACCTCAGCCCCACAAGGCATTTACATGAGCTTTGTGCTCCATTAGCCCTCAAGGGCGTGTTCGAGAACTCTATGTTCCATTAAACCCCTAGGACGTTTACATGAGCTTTTTGCTCCATCAGCCCTTAAGGGCACTTACGGGAAAGCTACGTTCCATTAACCCCTAAGGGTGATAAGGTAAAGCTCAAGCTCTAACTATACGGTTTAGTGAAAGCTCTAAGCCGTGAAATGACAAAGCATTTTGCGGGACTTCATCACCCCACCATTCTTTGTCAATTAAAAACTGCCAAGCGAGAATGCGAGGCCAATTTTATCAACTCTCAGCTGATGATGAGAGTCCGTGAGGATAAACATGTACAAGCACATGCAACAACTTGCATGTACAGTTGTACATCCTCTCCCCAGAGAGGCTACGATGAGGCACAACCTCTAAGATCCCATAATTTGTCTTCCCAAAGACAAATACATATAGCCTGCTTAAGCAAAATTCTAAGACCTAACTCTCAAGGGGTAAAGTCCAGAAAACCTGTTTGGGTAAAATTCAGTGGCTTAAGCTCCTAGGAATTTCAGTTTGAGCATAATGAGATGGAAAAAATATTGTTTACCATATGAGCAGATGAAGAATCCCTCAAAGATTCGACTTGTGTCTCAAGACACTCGGTATACACTTCATCAGCCAAACGTATTGGCTAAGAAAGTGGAGGGCTATGATATTAATCAAAATATAAACTCCCAAGTATTAGAAGACACCCGGCGTTCCCGGTCAAACTGGCTTAACTACGGCTTACTGGATAAATTAAAGTTTTTAAAGGACTCTAATACGATCCTCAAGGATAGGGCCCGAGCCCAATCATGACACCTAATTATATTAGGGTTCATATTTATGCCTATATAAAAGGGGCCTCCCTCCCCCCACTCACCCCCCCCCCCCCGGGTATATGGACAGTTGGACACACACAAACACTGTCTTTCATGCTTCTTCAAATTTCAGAGAGTTTTCTGCCGGAGATGCCATCTGGTGGTCACTCATTCTATGTTTTGCTGGTCATCATTCCTTACTAGGGTTATGGAGCATATTTTTTGCAATAACAAATTCCAAGATAGAAAAGGTTTGCCAGAAAAGGGTCCCATAATCGACTATTGAGATAACAATCTAAGAGTACAGGTGAGGAGCTAGGTACAGTGTCAACATCGATAGCCGTTGAACATCAGACAACAAGTGTCTATATTTGTTTGTGAGTATTACGGGGAGACGGGCACAGTTGAGGTTGCTGGGGGAGAAAAATCCTATATCCTTCTTCAAATCACTTCTTTAACCCAGCACTAAATCATCTGATTTTTACCAACAGTTTAGCCTTGGAGGTACAACCCTCCATCCCTCCCTCTCTCCCACACATACACACACAGAGACACTGATGTTTGTTGCCAGTTACATAGATTCTTTAAGGGATAGCAATAGTTACCCAAGGCCAAAGCTTGCAATTTTTTCTCTCTTTACTCTTTTCCTTCCCTCTTTATTTTATTTTTTTTCACTCTTCTACCTATCCGGCCTCCCATAGTTTTAAGGGTTTTAATACACGAAATCAACCTTTTTCCCTGAGGGTGGGGGAAAGGAGTTGGAGGGGTGACAAAATTAGAGAACATATACACGAGGGACCATGCGACATAAATTGCCTCTAGTCACCAATCGATTGGTCACCAACTATGAATTTGATAAGAAAAATGTTAGTCCCAACATCTTATATGTTGTTTTACGTTAAAAATTCCCTATAGTGACAAGTGTTGAACTTCTAATGACACACAAGGGAACATATAAAGGAGTGACAATAAGCTCGTCCTAAAATAATAGCAATCTGAAAGGTTAGTTGCTACTTGGACGCAATACGTTAGTAGCTATTAAAGGTGGCCGGTTTCTACAGGTTGTTGCTATACGTGAAACATTCTTAGTGACCAACAAATCTAACTAACCAAAAATTTCGTTGCAAAAGCAAAGACTTCACTTATGCACCCGTTCATATCGCTGAAATGATTTAGACTCTTCAAGTGCTTTTAAGGAAGGCGAAGGCATATCTAGAATGAAATGTATGGAAAAATAAATATTAGGCTGGGACATCACATAATGTTTAAAAAGTCAGGGGAAGGGATGGGGGCATGGTCTTAGTTACTAGGGTGCCTCTCCGAGTCTCAGACTTCCACCTCTGTTACTGCCATATTTCTTTGATGATGTGTCAATACTCCCACCTAAGATCTTATTAGAGTTGTCACAAACACTTATATTTGAAGCTGTAGTTTGGCCTATATGTGGAGCTTGTCGTTTTAAAATGCTTATCATCTGGCTAGTTTTTGTCTTTCAGATCAAACATGTTACTCTTTCTTTTTATTTAAGGTTGACAATAATCTTTAACTTGTAATGTTTGATGATTGCGCTTATCTTTAGCCTCAAATACTTACATTTTTCTTTGTTTCATTTTTGCATGGTGTGCAAGTAGTACTTCCGTTGGTAATGATAAAAAAAAACTAGGGCATGAACTTTTCTACCATAGAGAAAGTTGTGTTCAATGATGGTGGAAGATTCAATACTAAGAATATATAGCATGCTAGCTGCTATGACTTGTATGACATCTGAGCCCATGTTCGAGTTGAATTATAATGCTAGACTTCTTATACTCTTATTAAATAATGTGTTGCCAAATTATGCTACACATTGTAATCCAAAAGATTCAAAATGTTTCAAATCATTATGGAATCAGTAATCGTCACAAACAATATGGAGACGGTGAGCACTGAGAGAAGTCAAATATATTTGAGTTAATTTGGGAAGCAAATGTACATGGTAAGCTGAAGTATTTTTAGTCAGAAATGCATTCACAAACTATACCCACCATGGGTAATCTGAGAATAAAGAAAGCCATTATGGAATTAGTATGTCCTTCATGCCTAACTCGAGATGAATATGTTCTTCACTTAGCGTGTGCATGTGGCTTCTAAAGAGAACTTCGATTCATCTTTGGACTTTTAGTGAACCCTAGTGACATTTCGCATTTGTTTGTCACCGAGCCACAGACAATTCACATGTAGATATGGCCTGCTGTGTATAAATGAGGCCCCGTGCTCTTTTCTAAATAGATGTTAGGATTGGTGTCTGGGTGATGTTAGGGTTATTGTAAAGCCCAGTGCATTAGGTTGTGGTGTAACATGTCAGGCTTGTTGTGTGGTCCAAGACCTATATCTCTATGCACACTCCTGCGCTTAGGCACCCACCCAATGAGTCAGTGACAGCTATTGCACCCAATCCCTTGCACCGTCCCAAGGGGGATGAAACAATTCCCTCGAGTCTCGTCTTGAGGTAGTGCCCCACGTGCTACAGCTGCTCTTTATGACTGCCTCACCCACCCCCCGGCGCTCGCCATTAAAAAGGTTCGAAAGAGACTGTCTATTTCCGTCTATTTCCCCCCCGATGGTTTTTCAATACTAAACTATGTGTGGGTCTGGTACCAGTTGTCTTAGACTTGGGAACCTTCTCATGCAGATACGACAGTTACCTAAAGGTAGCCCCCTAACCCTCTTCCAATAAATATCCCGGTGTCAGGGCAATGTTAGGACCAGTGCAAAGCTCAATGCATTAGACTATGAAATTACAAGTCAGGCATGTTGTATGTTCAGACACTTATATCTCAATGCTTATCCCAGCGCTACGTGTCACATAAAAAATATGTGACATCCTACTTTAATCAATGGCAGCAACATGAAATGACTTTACTCGAGGCTAGCTCAAACAACGAGACTTTTATTAATTGTGTTTTTCTTTTTATTACGACATAACTAGAATTCAAATGAAACTAGCTTTAAACAAAAAACAATGCTGGTTATGGTTCTGTGTCTGATTTGTGAGTAATCTAGTGGTACTGTATTTTATCATTATATTTATCACCTTAATTTTAAAAATGGCCCAGTTAAAATTTAGAAAGTCCAAAGGAGCAAATCCATGGTCATCCCAAAGCGTCTAGCCTAGTTTATTGCTGATCAATCACTAAATTCTTGAAACTGGTCATCGTCTTATGAGTTTATTACTTAGAAAAATGCTAGTTTCACACTTTCATGTTTTTTTTTTTAACATTTTTTGTTGCTAAAAGTACATGTTAGTGACAACTGTTAAACTTTTAACGATAAATAAAAACGTTTATTAATATATTAAGGGTGAAAGTAGCCTCTCCCTTTGCACCTTTATTGTTTGATACTTCCTTTTCTAAGTTTACTTCTAACTTCAGTATTAATAAGTAGTAATTGCTACTTGAAAAAAAATATTATTGTAGCCGTAAAGTTAAGTGACAAACTTTTTATATACTGCTATACTTTTGTCACTGAAGCTCTGCTTTAATTTAATTGTAATTTATACGGTCTATATGTTAATTGTTCATTTCTGACCTTCGTGATCTTGTATATTCAGAGTCAGGAGAATGTCGTGACCTTTATCAGTCGTTTGACAATCTCTTGTAATCGCTACAAAAGCGTTTTATCAATGTTATTCTCGATCTTTATCAAAAACAGCGTACTTAATTATTAGCTCTATGCCAATAAGATTTTCAAATAGCTTCTCACACCAACCAATGCCATGTTGACGAACATTTTCAATTGCATATTTTTTTAGTACCGGCGTGACGGTGCTTCTACAAATTTTACTTCTAGACCATGGCTATTATTCAGTTAGCAATATACATTATTACTCCATTTGCTTATCGCCAATCAATTGATATGTAACCCGTCCGACATTTATTTACCATTTTTCCCCCTCTTCGATAGGGTCATCTTGCAGGGACCTCATTTGGTGCATAAGCTCAAATGAATTATGGATCCTTTACAGAGTATTGAGCTAGAAAAAGATGATACCATCCCTGGAAAACCAGCAGCTTTGCTCAAACTCGAAAATTCCTCTTACAATGATGCAAACTTAAAATTTTGTATTTCATTTATGTTCAGATGTTGAAAAAGGTTGTACAAAATAGTCAAAATGTATATTGTGCTTTCAAAGTAATAAAGGACCTGTTACCAAAACAAAAAGTATTTGGATTTGGTTCCGATAGCTCCCCATGATTCTTGCCTCTTTCTAATTATATTGCAGTACCATCCTCAGATAATTTTTTCTTCTTATGTGGCTTCTACCTTTCAAATCTTAAAAGGTGTAATTAATGTATCAATGAAGAAAATGTTTGATACCCAAAATTTTAAGATTCATTTTAGTACCTCCTGCCTGAGCTATTAGTTTGATAGGGATGCTTGACATCTGATGCATTTGCGATTCTTTAGAGGTGATCTCGGTGCATTTAAGGGCAGTGCAAACACTGGCGCAACCAGAAAATTTATTCCAAGTGGTCACCTAATTAACAAACAATATTGCCTATTTCTAATTATTCCCTCCAATATTGTCTATTGCATTTAAGGGTAGTTTGTTACAAACAATAGCTCCCCATGATTCTTGTCTATTTCTAATTATTGCACTACCATCGTCCGATAATTTTTTCTTCTTAAATTGGGTGTTTGTTTCAAATTTCAGAAGGTTTAACTAATGTACCAATCAAGACAAGGTTTGGTGCCCAAATTTTAAGAACTCATTTTAGTACCTCCTTCCTAAGCTATTAATTTGATTTAAAAGGTTTAACTAATGGACCAATCAAGACAAGGTTTGGTACCCAAAACTTTTTAGAATTCATTTTAGTACCTCCTACCTAAGCTATTAAATTGATACGGATACTTGACATTGGATGCATTTGCAATGCTTTTAGAGGTGATCTCGATGTATTTGAGAGTAGTTTGTTAAAACACCGGCGCGGCCAGAAAATATATGCGAAATGGTTAGCTAATGAATAAAAACTCAATGTTTTATGCATAAAGTACCTTTTCTGGATTAGTAACAACTCGTGTCTCAAGATTCAAGCTTACTCACTTATCTACAATAGTTTTTCACCTTCAAGAATTTTGTAATTAAGTAAGGCAAGATTTTGTTTTTAATTTTTGCAAGAACAACTTTGTCATCTCGGTAGGTCTAGTGAAATCATATAATCCTAAAGTAAATTATAGAGAAAAGCAATTGGAGAATTGATATTCAGCAAGAACAGAGTTATTGAATTGCTTATGGCGATGGCTGATTCTTAGATAAATTCCACGTTCAAAAGAAGTATTTTCACAGAGTTGGATAAACAATTGCAGCGGAGTCAAGAAGTTGCACAAAGAGATGTCAAAACCAAAAGCCCCATAACGTTAAATTGTTGGGTTTGTAGCCATAAAGTAAGGTACGCGAAAAACTTAACAGGATAAAAGCGAAAAATCAACAGCCTGGGCTAGAACAAGAACTAAAATCTTGTTGAGAAGACAATTATACCCCATTTCTTTAATGTCATAGATATTAGTAGGATAGGCACCATTGTCAAAACACCACTTCAAATTTATATAGAAAACAAACAATCAAGGAGCATCAGGTGGGCACATGCCCCCGTACTCCCTACTTTTATTTGTGCCATGCATAGAATTACAATTTATATGCCATGTGGGTACAGGGATCAGAACCAGTGACCTTAGGGTTATCCTTCACGGCTTCTGTAATTTCTCCCACTCCTTAGGGTTGATGTGCTCACTGTAGCCTACGCTTTTAATTGCAAAAGATAACTTGAAAAATATAACTTCTCAATATTTTCACACTTTAGTTTGTCACTAAATGTACACATAAAAGGAGACAGTTCCTTGAATTTTTCATGTTTTAATTAACTAGTCTCCGTGAATATGAGTAACTTAGTGGAACTATTATTATATATTCAAGGCTAGCTGGGTACCAGAGCCTGTCAGAAGGGACATAAACCCTGTCCAGCCCAAGCTTGCTCTAGATTTGTTTCACGGATAATCAAACATCAAACTATAGTAAGGTTAGGTGAATGAGTTGCATTAAGGAATAATTTCCCTTCTATAATCACTCAAAACTTTACAAGTATAAGAATTTATTTCATTTTGTAACACCCGTACATTAAATTTGTTAGAGTTCGATATTAGTTTTAAATTACCCTCGCATTATGTTTCATTTTGCATCGGCGACGATGGTCGCACTTTTGGGGAGGAGAAAAGAGAAGAGAGAGAGGAAAAGGAAAGAGGTAGAATATATTAGCTTTGGGGGTCAAATGACAAACATGCCCTTGAAATAAATATTTTTATGCTACTTGAAAGGGCATTATGGTAAATAAATAGCTAATTTTGAATTATAAGAGGTAAAAAGGGTATTTTGGTCCTTCAAATATGACCACCAAAACAGTTCCCACCTAAAAACAGGGTTAATTCGGAAGGAATTCGTCCGATGTACATATTTTTTCAGAGTACAGATTAGTTTCTTACACACTTTTAAAGTAGAGAGTGTCATATCACAATTGCTGAAAGTTTAGGAGTCAAAGTACATTTTTTTCCCTATTTTCTTGCCCTACATGAGTTCGGTACACTACAAGAAAAATCAGCTATGCCTACAGTATAGTACCGTAGGCATAGGTGCCAAGTACCGTAGGCATAAGCTATGCCTACGGTACTATACTGTAGCCGTAAGTGGCGATGCCCTAGATCTATGCCTACGGGGTTGAATGTTATCCCTAAGGTTATCCCGTAGCCTATATATCTATGCCAAATTCGTATTAACCCACTTATAGCGACGGTTCTTGGGGAATAAGCCTACGGTGTAACCGTAAGGACAAGTTTAATTTTTGAAGCCTATGCCTACGGATAATACCGTAGCCATAAGTTTACCCTATAGATACCCTAAGATATACCTACGGTACATTCCATAGGCTAAGGTTAAACTATGGCCATTTTTTTAAATTTTTGATACCTTTCCCTACGGGTTAAACCGTATGGATTGATGTGCAGAAAAAAGATCACAAACCTATACCTACGGTTTATACCGTAGGTACATGTGCTCTCTCTCATTATTTTTTTTCAATGCTGGATTTTGTTTCATCACAATAACCTGCAGATACAATTAAAATATCATAAACATGGTTTGCAACTGAAATATTATAAACGTGTTTTGCAATTGCATAAATACTGCAATGTTATATAACAATAATCTTGTGCACCAAATTCCATACAAAAGCGTCAATTTCACTACTTAATTTCAAAAGCCATCATAAAATCTCCATATCATAATCATGTCCTAGCTAGCTAGTACTATATATACATCCACCCACGTTGGTTGCGAACCACGAACAACTCATGGGAACTAGTCCTCATTTACAGGGCTTGCATCCTCGCCATCATAACTATCCTACGAAATGAAGCAACGCATGTGCATCGTCAACATTCAGTCAACAAAAGCTAGTAGGAGCATGCACATTCTATTAATATTTGCAAAGAACAAACAAAAATAAGAACAAGGGATGTATTTATAGGATTAGGACTAGGCATTAAAAACAAACTCAACATAGGAACAAGATATCAGTCTTTGATTGCTCAAGGCATCTCTTTTCAACCGAGGAACAAAACAAGATGCAAGTAAGAACTACTAACTTAACTGCTAGCAGATTATCGTGCCCAGAAATCTATAAGAAATGGGATAACCAATCTCAAGACTCCCTCTATTCCTTTGTCATAAGACTGTTTATTACTTCACCAACTTTGATAGGCATAGCCTTGCAATACAGTAGTCCCAATCGAATTCTATGTGCTGGACATTGTTGTTAAAAACCCACATATTCTTCATCACTTCTATTTACTGATCAATACACGTATATTACGCCTACCTAGCTACCATAGTGGCGTCAGTACAAATGTGTAATCTTCTGCTGTGTATATAGGTGTAGAAAGCATAAGCAGCTCACAAAACAGCCCAGAAAATACAGTTGCAATTGTCCTGCCCACCATTCTTAACCTATGTTTTACATGTACATGAATATTGAATAGAAAGCTGAGCTTTGAAATTTGATGCCATTATGTGAATTGCTCATAGTTTGGACTTGATGCTATATCTATAGATTATGCAAGAGCTGTTCAGACAATCTTTCCACAGCATATGAATCTTTAATTGCCTCCATCATCTTCAACCAAAATCGGAAACCAACTTGTGACTCAAATGACTCACTGACAACCCTATCAGTCTTTGGCGATAAGAGGCTACGAACATGATTAAGAATCCGGGGGATCACTTCACTTAACAGAACATCTGTGAACCATAGAGTTGAAACTTACTCATGATACTACGTTATCCTAAATTACATTCATTTTAGGATATTAACTCGTAAAACAAACATCAGCTCATAACAAGATGCCTGACAATTATATGACTACTGTTTCATTTTATTAAACATCACCTATAGAACAGCACTGACATATGCGAGCAAGTGTTTCCCCAACAAATAGGAGGGGGCCATCTACATCAATTATCTGGGAGGCAGCTGCTCCATCACATAAACTCATGTCCCATTCTTCTGCTCCATCACAACCCCCTTTTGTTCCTCCCTTTTTTACATTGCCGTTAATCCTTCTTCCCTTTCAGTTTATCAGTCATTTAAAGATATGAGGAAGGTGAAGTCTCGAGATACGCTCCGGAAGGTGAGGGGATGTGGCATGTTTAACCCCTCCACTCTAACACCTTCATCTTCATCTTCTTCAACAGAAAGTGGTGCAAGAGACTAACTTGTAATCCTTATATTAAGCATAATAGGAAAACATATATGGATATACTACCAAATGAGTCTAAGACCTAGGCAGAATTCAATTGCTTGAATTGAAAAGCTATAACTTGGGACCTTCAAGCTGAAACCTCAATGCACAGTAACGGCCAAGCAGCCTTGTGGTGAAAGACTGAGGCACATGCGTGCAAGGGGACACTTGTGCATCTATAGTTCACTTTAAATCTTAATGTGGGGATCAGAATTGCTGATGTTTCCTTGAATTAGTTGGGATGATCCTGCAACACTCTGAGAGAGAGATAATACAATGGCAACCTTTTATCATTAATCACTTTTTAAGTTCGGGGATGGATGAATAGGGTAGGATTCTTGTGAATTATTTACATCTGTGAGTGCAATCAAGAGTAACACTTACGCTACAAAATATATAACTTTGATCCCCTAGCATACCTGGAACAGATAATATTAGTGTTGTAGCTTCACGTAATTAACACTTCATTACTTTAGCTTTCTAACAAGAAATAAAGTTCATAATTTGCAATTAAAAATCAAGCATCATATGTTTTTGGTCACCCATGGTCCAGAAACCATTGATTAGATCATCTATGGCAGTTTCTAAAGTTTGGCCGGATTACGAGGAAGAATAATGAAAGTTAGCACACAAAGATATTACCTTGCCAGAAGCATTTCGAACAGGTGAGATGTGAAGAAAATTCCAAAATGAACTAGTGCCTTTTCTGAGAGGAAAACAGCCAAATAGAGGTTAAGGTTAATTGATAAGACTTCTCTGATAAATCCTCTACTCTAAATTGAAATTGGAATTGGAAATTGAATGAGAATTGTTACTTGTGGAGTGGCTTAATTTGGCTGAAGAGGAGATCGGAAGTGCATTGTTGCCGCAGACATGGGAAATGAGAGAAACCAGAAAGATGACCTTTCGACTGACAGGGGAAGGTGCACTATTGCCGCACCAGTCGTCAACGAGTCGTCGCAGCCGGAGTCCTCGCCTCGCTGTCGACACTCGTTGATCAGTCTGCCCGTCACTGCTTCTTCTAAGGTCACCGTTCATCGACGCGTCGTCACCAGGGAGGGTCATTGGCCGGTGGAGTTCTCGCCTCACCGGTCACTGCTTCTTCTTCGATTGTTGTTCCAAATCTGAATTTGAAGACGGCCTCGGACCTCGGTAGTCGAGTCCACCGGTGAAGTCCTCCCCTCGTTGTCTTGTTCGTTCCAGCTCTGCCAAAAAGAGTCAACTCGAGGAGCCCCTGCCGTGTCTGTGTGTCTTTGTCGCCCGTCGTCGGTGAGTGCTGCAGTTTGCCTGTCTGGGAGTGGGTGAGAGTATTTGGCATTTGGCAACTGGGCAAGTCGCAAAGAGAGAGACCCCTGTTCCGATAGTGGACCCCTGTTCCGACGGTAAGCAGCCGATGGCTTTGTCTGCGAGATTCACCCGCCTAATTGTCTACCCAATTCCCACGGTAAGCACCGTCGTGATTGCTCTTCCAAATTGAAGCAGCACGAATAGCCACGGTGCAATATTAACCGTAGGCATACATAACTTGTACCTACAGTTCCTGTTATACCGTAGGCCTTCTTGTCACCATAGGACAGTTTTGGTGTAGTGGTATAACTTGACTATTATGTAATCTTGTTCATCCGTTATATCTCTATTATTATGACTGACCCAAGGGAAAAAAAAAACACTTGAGATGTAGTAATATACAAAACACCGAAAAGGTTGTGGCGGCGGGTTATGTTACTATTATCTAAAAGCCAATCACAGTCCCATAGCACTTTGGGCATACACACTTAAGATTCTTTCTCACTGATTCTCATCATTAGTAAAATTTGTAATCAAAGTAATGAGCCTTTTACTTTTGAGCTACTCAAATTCTTCCGTGCCTTAGGGCTTTTAAATTAGGCAGTATTCATTATTGCTCCATTTGTTTATTAGCAATCGGTTGATATGTAACCCTTCGGACATTTGTTTATTATTTTTTAAACTCTGATAGGGCCATCTAATTAGTAGTATCCTTTTGGCAAAATGTAAGGTAAGAATGCTTTCATCTTGGAGGGAATTTGGTGCATAAGCTCGTATGTACTTAGATTTGGTTTCGATAGCTCCCATGATTCCAGTCTGTTTCTAATCATTGCTTATTATTTTTTTTCTTCCTCTATGGGTCAATTGTAAGTATCAAATTTAATAAATTGTTTAACTAATGTACCAATCAAGTCAAGTTTTGGTACACAAATTTTCAAGAATTCATTATAGTTCTTCCGGCCTAAAAGTATCAGGCTATCGAGTAGATGCGAATACTTGAGATCAGATGCATTCGTGATGCTGTAGAGGTGATCTCGATGCATTCGAGGGTAGTTTGTTACAAATAGTGGCAGAGCCAAAAAAATTATGCGAGGTGCTCGCCTTATAAGAAAGGGCTAAACTTTTCTTCTTGCTTCAAGATTCAAGCTAACCCTCACTTATTTATGATAGTCTTAGACTGTTAGGCATTTCATAATCTGGAAAGGCAATTATCCGGTATGTGATTATCGCAAGAACAACTATGTCATCTCAGTAGGTTTATGGGAATCATATAAACCCTAATTAAATTGTAACAAAAAGAGATTGAAGAATTGAGATTCAGCAAAAACAGAATGGTTGAATTGCTTAGGTACGTAATGATTGGTTCTTAGATGAATTCCACCATCAAAGAAAGTGGCTTCGAAGAGTTAGATAAGAATATTCCACTGGAATCAAGAAGTTGCTGCAAGAAGATCGAAATGAAACGTCCCAGAACTGTTGGGGATTGTTGCCATAAAGGAAGGTAGCGGAACAACTGATAAGGATAAAAGCACGAATTCAACAGCTTTAGTATAGAATGAGTAAGAACATATATTGTTGAGAAGACAGTTTTGCCTCATTATTGTATTATCATAGATATTAGTAGGAGGGGCACCGTTGTCAATACACCATTGAAATTGTTTAGTGAAAACAAAAAATCAAGGAGTAGCAGGTGGGCACAAAAAATCAAGAAGTTATATTATTCCATGCAAAAAATTACATGGAATAATATAACTTCTCAATATTTTCACTTTTAAGTTTCTTTAATTACATTTACGCTCAAAAGAAGATAACTTTTTAGATATTTCTTGTTTTAATGAATTATTCTTGGAAGTATTATTACATATTCAAGCCTAGCTGAGTAACTCAAGCCTGTTTCAAAGCATATAAGCCCTGTCCAGCCAAGTTTGCTCTAGCTAGGCGGCTATCAGGGATAATCAAACTATAGAAAAGTTTGGGGAATGAGTTGCATTAAGTAAAATTTCACTTCTTTAATCACTCAAAACTTTTCAAATGTAAGAATTTATTCAATTTCGTAACCCCTGTTCCGCATCGAATTTGTTAGAGTCTAATATTTGTAGCTACTTGGCGAGCTCAATTCAAAGATGCATTGATATGCAGTGAAACCTTTGACCTCGATAATTTTAGAATCAGTATTAGTTACTAGTACCTTGAACTTCAAATATTTTTCACCGACATTGGTGTTAGTAGCTAATTGCGCCTTTTAGTTTCTCATCTTACGAGTGTGTCACATGAATGTGGTGTCTAAAGTATAACGACCCAGTCCATGGCCCCACCTCAGGGCGATGTCTCCCTCAAGAGGGCTGGCCAAGTAAGTACTTATGAGTTCTTTGGCAGGGTCTTATAAAGTCAATCACAAATCATCCCACGCCCGATGTGGGATATTACTATCTCTCATTCCCTCCCTATGCCTTAGCGTCCACGCTAAGGCTCAATCACACATAGCCCAAAAAATTTCTCTCTAATTGATGTGGGATATACCTGCCTCATCCTTCGTTGTCCCAACTGTCCTCTTGATGTGAGATATATCCGGACTTGCCTTCGTTTCCTCCAACCATCGGCAACTCAACTGGATAGCCCAGCCCAAGCTTTTGAGACTCAACTCTAATACCATTGTAACGACCCGATTGACGATCCCACCACAAGTCAATGTCTCCCACAAAAGGGCTAGCCAAATATGTACTCTTAAGGTCGTGAGCAGGGTCTTATAAAGCCAATCACAATCATCTCACATCCGATGTGGTATATCACGTAAAGTCCATTAAATAAGTACTCTTAAGTAGTGAATGCAAAACTAGGATCACCTCCTAGATGATTTTGTGGCAAACATCCAGGTCAATATTCTCGTTTTTCTTTTGTCAAGCACTCTCGCGCTCCCAATCACATACATGGTCAACTTTTTTCGCTCATACTTTCGCTCTAGCTGCCACTCTCAACAAACTTGTGACGATAAACTAATGATGGAAGAGATGGCAAGGGTTTGATATTCTTTAGATTTTTCAGTGTGTTCGATTTTGGCCATTATGCTCTAGGTGAACTTGGAGTTGGGGACAACTTAAGGGCTCACAACAACAGGCGACCCCTGCATGCAAATCCGTAGATACAGATTGCTACTATCTTGCTGCACTTTTTAAATCATTCTATAGCGAAATGCAAAAGTGAAGCCAATATAAGGTATTTCTGAATGTTGTGAAAGCATCTAACTCAAAATCAATTGCCTACAAGATTTATATTTTAAAATATTATTTAATATTTATTCGGTGTGGGATGGATACCCAATGTGAGACTTATATCTCTCAAAAGATAGATGCCCCACTTTAAAGACCTGGTTTGGCATCCCCAATCCCAGAAAGAGAAAGTCGTATTACCTGAATTGGCTTCCTCCTTGTTGCCTCTTTCCCATTGCCTTTTGGGCTGCTGGCTTCTGAGCAGAGAATTTCCTTTGTAAAAAAAAACAACAAAGGATGGTAAATCATGTGCATTATTTCCTCAAATAATTTTTGGAGCGCAATATTTCGCAAATTACTTACGAGATAGTATTTCTGACCACTCAACAAAATGTACAAACTGATTTTGAGGTTTTTGATTTGGGAGTTAGGGATTGTGCTCTTTGTCCACTATATTCATTTCCGAACCGCGCAAAATGGTCACCTATTACACAATTTGGAATATTATTATGTTTATTTCTATTAAATGCCCACCTCGAGAAACTTTTCTAGCAAGAATTATAAAAGCGTTGGAATACTATTTAAACTTTAACATTTGAGTTCTAAAATTGACGCTAAAGTAAACATACAATGACGCTTGAGAGACATTTAACAACAAGGTGGAGATCAAATCAGTTTCAATCTCATCACGTAGATATACACTACGCCGTAATTAGCAAAGAGGCGTACAAAGCTCTACGATCGCCTAACATTTTGTGCACCGGAATCAAGAAAAGTTAATGGGTATCGATAACATTTCCCGGCTGAAAATGTTCTTTTTCTTCTTGGCCAAAACGTTGTTTACAAATTGCAATGGCTTGTGCATGATCAAGACTCTGTACATCCTTTCTTGCAGCCATTTCCATCCCTTCATTGCTACAAATTTGGCTACTTTTGCAACTCATTGGTTGTTGGTACACTCTGAAAAGAAACCTCACAAGGAAACCAGGAATGACTGCTGTAGCCAGACCCCAAACTCATTTTCAGCCACCCTTTTGGCCAAAAATTAGCTGGAGATTGGAATCCAAGAACAAGTTTGGAAGGAAAGGGTCCCACAAGTGAATGTCGAGATAACAGTGTAGAGAGTGCAACGGATGAGCTGCTAGGTACAGTGTCAACGTAGATAGCCGTTGAACATCAGGCAACAGGGGTCTACATCTGTTTGTGACCGAGCATTATTATGGGGGAGAGAAGGGTTTGTGGAGTTTTAAATCTGATGAAAGAAACAAAAGCGCAGTAGGGGTTGTTGGGGGAACAAAATCCCGTGTCCACCCTTCAAATCACTCCCTTAACCCCCCCACACACACCACTTAATCATCTTATTTTTACCAACAGCAACAGGATTAGCCTTGGAGACAGAGACTCTCATCTGATGTTTGCTGCTGCCAGTTACGTGGATTCTTTAAGGGATAGCAACAGTTGCCTAAAGCCCAAGCCTGCAGCTTTTTCTCTCTTTACTCTTTTCCTTCGCTCTTTATTTCTTTTTCACTCTTCTTACGTGTCCCCGGCCTCCCGTAGTTTTTAGGGGTTTAATACACAAAACCAACCTTCCTCCGCGAGGGGCCATTTTTTTACCTTTTTGTCGTTAAAAGTATATTTTGTTGAAAGTGTTGAAGTTCTTATTACGAACAAGGGAATGAGTTACCATATTAGGGAGTAACAATAAGGTCTTCTTAAAGATAATAGCAATGTAAAAAAATCGGCCGCTACTTGTACGTAAATAAAATACTAGTCGCTATACATATAATTAAGGTGTATGGTCTCTAGAGCTTGTTGCTACACGTGAAACATTCGTAATGACCAACAAATCTCACTACCCGACAATATCATTGCAGATGCAAAGATTTCACTAAATGCACCGGTTCATGTATCCACTGACCATCTACTGGTCACTAAAACTCTAACTGTTACTAACCACATATTCCGATGTTAAATCTATTAGCTTTAACGACCACTCTTTTAGCGGCAGATATGGTTGCTAAAGTTTCTAGATCCTATATTGCTAGTGCTCAATAGAAATCAGTTCTACTTGAAAAATCAATAGCACAATTAAGTCATTGCATTTTAAAATTTGGTCTTGATTAATAATCATTAGTTTACATTGTTCCAAAAATAGTGGCGGAGGCGGGAAGCTGGAGCAAAGCGGGGACGTGCCCACCTCACCCTTTAAGACAAGTAATTGTTTGTGATAGTACCGTTATATACGTGGTTTGTTACTTCGGTGACCTTTTGAGATGGAACTTTTTTTGAAGTCATTGTTTCTTATACAAAATACAAAAATTATGCCTATCAAGTACCTAAAAAAAATTGAACACCTCAATTTTCTTCACCATTGTCGTTGTAGATCTATAATTCACCCTATGAACAATTTATTGGTCTCTGATGTTAGTAAAAAGCTAAGTAACAAAAATGAAGTGATTTATTTTCCAAAGAAATATTATACGGTTCATCGTCATGAACATAATGCATGAAGCCTACCTTCAAAATTTGCCCAATGTATGCATAGTTTCTGGCTTTGTCGCTGCCAAAAAGGGAACCACATCTGATCCATTAATACAAAAATAACAACTCTAGATCTTACTATTCCTTCAAACTGTTGATCATGCAATCTATTTCCTTAGCTTGATGCTCCTATTACTCTAGAGTACCAACAAACAAAGAGTACGAGATCCACCATCTCCTAGAGTTCAACAAGTTAAAGGTTAGTATGTCCTCCACGGACAGAATTTGGCGATATTTTCCTTCACAATATGTTTTTCGCAGATCGAGTTTATATGGCACTTAAAATCCCCTTTGCCAGACATGGTATACCGCCTCCTTTTTTGTTCCAGTGGTATGATAGAATGTGATTTGGACATTTGTATACATTTCGTCAACGAGTCGTCGCAGCCGGAGTCCTCGCCTCGCTGTCGACACTCGTTGATCAGTCTGCCCGTCACTGCTTCTTCTAAGGTCATCGTTCATCGACGCATCGTCACCGGGGAGGGTCATTGGCCGGTGGAGTTCTCGCCTCACCGGTCACTGCTTCTTCTTCGATTGTTGTTCCAATTCTGAATTTGAAGACGGCCTCGGACCTCGGTAGTCGAGTCCACCGGTGAAGTCCTCCCCTCGTGGTCTTATTCGTTCCAGATCTGAGCTGAGCTCTGCCAAAAAGAGTCAACTCGAGGAGCCCCTGCCGTGTCTGTGTGTCTCTGTCGCCCGTCGCCGGTGAGTGCTGCGGTTTGCCTGTCTGGGAGTGGGTGAGAGTATTTGGCATTTGGCAACTGGGCAAGTCGCAGAGAGAGAGACCCCTGTTCCGATAGTGGACCCCTGTTCCGACGATAAGCAGCCGATGGCTTTGTCTGCGAGATTCACCCGCCTGATTGTCTACCCAATTCCCACGGTAAGCACCATCGTGACTGCTCTTCCAAATTGAAGCAGCACGAATAGCCACGGTGCAATATTAACCGTAAGCATACATAACTTGTACATACAGTTCCTTTTATACCGTAGGCCTTCTTGTCACCATAGGGCAGTTTTGGTGTAGTGGTATAACTTGACTATTATGTAATCTTGTTCATCCGTTGTATCTCTATTATTATGACTGACCCAAGGGGGAAAAAAAACTTGAGATGTAGTAATATACAAAACACCGAAAAGGTTGTGGCGGCGGGTTATGTTACTATTATCTAAAAGCCAATCACAGTCCCATAGCACTTTGGGCATACACACTTAAGATTCTTTCTCACTGATTCTCATCATTAGTAAAATTTGTAATCAAAGTAATGAGCCTTTTACTTTTGAGCTACTCAAATTCTTCCGTGCCTTAGGGCTTTTAAATTAGGCAGTATTCATTATTGCTCCATTTGTTTATTAGCAATCGGTTGATATGTAACCCTTCGGACATTTGTTTATTATTTTTTAAACTCTGATAGGGCCATCTAATTAGTAGTATCCTTTTGGCAAAATGTAAGGTAAGAATGCTTTCATCTTGGAGGGAATTTGGTGCATAAGCTCGTATGTACTTAGATTTGGTTTCGATAGCTCCCATGATTCCAGTCTGTTTCTAATCATTGCTTATTATTTTTTTTCTCCCTCTATGGGTCAATTGTAAGTATCAAATTTAATAAATGGTTTAACTAATGTACCAATCAAGTCAAGTTTTGGTACACAAATTTTCAAGAATTCATTATAGTTCTTCCGGCCTAAAAGTATCAGGCTATCGAGTAGATGCGAATACTTGAGATCAGATGCATTCGTGATGCTGTAGAGGTGATCTCGATGCATTCGAGGGTAGTTTGTTACAAATAGTGGCAAAGCCAAAAAAATTATGCGAGGTGCTCGCCTTATAAGAAAGGGCTAAACTTTTCTTCTTGCTTCAAGATTCAAGCTAACCCTCACTTATTTATGATAGTCTTAGACTGTTAGGCATTTCATAATCTGGAAAGGCAATTATCCGGTATGTGATTATCGCAAGAACAACTATGTCATCTCAGTAGGTTTATGGGAATCATATAAACCCTAATTAAATTGTAACAAAAAGAGATTGAAGAATTGAGATTCAGCAAAAACAGAATGGTTGAATTGCTTAGGTACGTAATGATTGGTTCTTAGATGAATTCCACCATCAAAGAAAGTGGCTTCGAAGAGTTAGATAAGAATATTCCACTGGAATCAAGAAGTTGCTGCAAGAAGATCGAAATGAAACGTCCCAGAACTGTTGGGGATTGTTGCCATAAAGGAAGGTAGCGGAACAACTGATAAGGATAAAAGCACGAATTCAACAGCTTTAGTATAGAATGAGTAAGAATATATATTGTTGAGAAGACAGTTTTGCCTCATTATTGTAATATCATAGATATTAGTAGGAGGGGCACCGTTGTCAATACACCATTGAAATTGTTCAGTGAAAACAAAAAATCAAGGAGTAGCAGGTGGGCACATGCCTTTGAGCTCCTTTCTGCCTCAGTCTCTGGTTGCAAAAAATTACATGGAATAATGTAACTTCTCAATATTTTCACTTTTAAGTTTCTTTAATTACATTTACGCTCAAAAGAAGATAACTTTTTAGATATTTCTTGTTTTAATGAATTATTCTTGGAAGTATTATTACATATTCAAGCCTAGCTGAGTAACTCAAGCCTGTTTCAAAGCATATAAGCCCTGTCCAGCCAAGTTTGCTCTAGGTGGCTATCAGGGATAATCAAACTATAGAGAAGTTTGGTGAATGAGTAGCATTAAGTAAAATTTCACTTAATTAATCACTCAAAACTTTTCAAATGTAAGAATTTATTCAATTTCGTAACCCCTGTTCCGCATCGAATTTGTTAGAGTCTAATATTAGTAGCTACTTGGCGAGCTCAATTCAAAGATGCGTTGATATGTAGTGAAACCTTTGACCTCGATAATTTTAGAATCAGTATTAGTTACTAGTACCTTGAACTTCAAATATTATTCCCCGACATTGGTGTTAGTAGCTAACTGCGCCTTTTAGTTTCTCATCTTACAAGTGTGTCACATGAATGTGGTGTCTAAAGTATAACGACCCAGTCCATGGCCCCACCTCAGTGCGATGTCTCCCTCAAAAGGGCTGGCCAAGTAGGTACTTATGAGTTCCTTAGCAGGGTCTTATAAGATCAATCACAAATCATCTCACGCCCGATGTGGGATATTACAATCTCCCCTCCCCTCCCTATGTCTTAGCGTCCACGCTAAGGCTCAATCACACATAGCCCAAAAAATTTCTCTCTAATTGATGTGGGATATACCTGCCTCACCCTTCGTTGTCCCAACTATCCTCTTGATGTGGGATATATCCGGACTTGCCTTCGTTTCCTCCAACCATCGGCAACTCAACTGGATAGCCCAGCCCGAGCTTTCGAGACTCAACTCTAATATCATTTGTAACGACCCGATTGACGGTCCCACCACAAGTCAATGTCTCCCACAAAAGGGCTAGCCAAATATGTACTCTTAATTAAGGTCGTGGGCAGGGTCTTATAAAGTCAATCACAATCATCTCACATCCGATGTGGTATATCACGTAAAGTCCATTAAATAAGTACTCTTAAGCAGTGAATGCAAAACTGGGATCACCTCCTAGATGATTTTGTGGCAAACATCCAGGTCAATATTCTCGTTTTTCTTTTGTCAAACACTCTCGCGCTCCCAATCACTTACATGGTCAACTTTTTTCGCTCATACTTTCGCTCTAGCTGCCACTCTCAACAAACTTGTGACGATAAACTAATGATGGAAGAGATAGCAAGGGTTTGATATTCTTTAGATTTCAGAGTGTTCGATTTTGGCCATTATGCTCTAGGTGAACTTGGAGTTGGGGACAACTTAAGGGCTCACAACACCAGGCGACCCCTGCATGCAAATCCGTAGATACAGATTGCTACTATCTTGCTGCACTTTCTAAATCTTTCTAAAGCGAAATGCAAAAGTGAAGCCAATATAAGGTATTTTTGGATGTTGTGAAAGCATCTAACTCAAAATCAATTGCCTACAAGATTTATATTTTAAAATATTATTTAATATTTATTCGGTGTGGGTTGGATACCCGATGTGAGACTTATATCTCTCAAAAGATAGATGCCCCACTTTAAAGACCTGGTTTGGCATCCCCAATCCCAGAAAGAGAAAGTCGTATTACCTGAATTGGCTTCCTCCTTGTTGCTTCTTTCCCATTGCCTTTTGGGCTGCTGGCTTCTGAGCAGAGTATTTCCTTTGGAAACCAAAAAAAAAAAACAACAAAGGATGGTAAATCATGTGCATTATTTCCTCAAATAATTTTTGGAGCGCAATATTTCGCAAATTACTTAGAGATAGTATTTCTGACCACTCACCAAAATGTACAACTGATTTTGAGGTTTTTGATTTGGGAGTTAGGGATTGTGCTCTTTGTCCACTATATTCATTTCCGAACCGCGCAAAATGGTCACCTATTACACAATTTGGAATATTATTATGTTTATTTCTATTAAATGCCCACCTCGAGAAACTTTTCTAGCAAGAATTATAAAAGCGTTGGAATACTATTTAAACTTTAACATTTGAGTTCTAAAATTGACGCTAAAGTAAACATACAATGACGCTTGAGAGACATTTAACAACAAGGTGGAGATCAAATCAGTTTCAATCTCATCACGTAGATATACACTACGCCGTAATTAGCAAAGAGGCGTACAAAGCTCTACGATCGCCTAACATTTTGTGCACCGGAATCAAGAAAAGTTAATGGGTATCGATAACATTTCCCGGCTGAAAATGTTCTTTTTCTTCTTGGCCAAAACGTTGTTTACAAATTGCAATGGCTTGTGCATGATCAAGACTCTGTACATCCTTTCTTGCAGCCATTTCCATCCCTTCATTGCTACAAATTTGGCTACTTTTGCAACTCATTGGTTGTTGGTACACTCTGAAAAGAAACCTCACAAGGAAACCAGGAATGACTGCTGTAGCCAGACCCCAAACTCATTTTCAGCCACCCTTTTGGCCAAAAATTAGCTGGAGATTGGAATCCAAGAACAAGTTTGGAAGGAAAGGGTCCCACAAGTGAATGTCGAGATAACAGTGTAGAGAGTGCAACGGATGAGCTGCTAGGTACAGTGTCAACGTAGATAGCCGTTGAACATCAGGCAACAGGGGTCTACATCTGTTTGTGACCGAGCATTATTATGGGGGAGAGAAGGGTTTGTGGAGTTTTAAATCTGATGAAAGAAACAAAAGCGCAGTAGAGGTTGTTGGGGGAACAAAATCCCGTGTCCACCCTTCAAATCACTCCCTTAACCCCCCCACACACACCACTTAATCATCTTATTTTTACCAACAGCAACAGGATTAGCCTTGGAGACAGAGACTCTCATCTGATGTTTGCTGCTGCCAGTTACGTGGATTCTTTAAGGGATAGCAACAGTTGCCTAAAGCCCAAGCCTGCAGCTTTTTCTCTCTTTACTCTTTTCCTTCGCTCTTTATTTCTTTTTCACTCTTCTTACGTGTCCCCGGCCTCCCGTAGTTTTTAGGGGTTTAATACACAAAACCAACCTTCCTCCGCGAGGGGCCATTTTTTTACCTTTTTGTCGTTAAAAGTATATTTTGTTGACAAGTGTTGAAGTTCTTATTACGAACAAGGGAATGAGTTACCATATTAGGGAGTGACAATAAGGTCTTCTTAAAGATAATAGCAATGTAAAAAAATCGGTCGTTACTTGTACGTAAATAAAATACTAGTCGCTATACATATAAGGTGTATGGTCTCTAGAGCTTGTTGCTACACGTGAAACATTCGTAATGACCAACAAATCTCACTACCCGACAATATCATTGCATATGCAAAGATTTCACTAAATGCACCGGTTCATGTATCCACTGACCATCTACTGGTCACTAAACTCTTACTGTTACTAACCACATATTCCGATGTTAAATCTATTAGCTTTAGTGACCACTCTTTTAGCGGCATATATGGTTGCTAAAGTTTCTAGATCCTATATTGCTAGTGCTCAATAGAAATCAGTTCTACTTGAAAAATCAATAGCACAATTAAGTCATTGCATTTTAAAATTTGGTCTTGATTAATAATCATTAGTTTACATTGTTCCAAAAATAGTGGCGGAGGCGGGAAGGTGGAGCAAAGCGGGCACGTGCCCACCTCACCCTTTAAGACAAGTAATTGTTTGTGATAGTACCGTTATATACGTGGTTTGTTACTTCGGTGACCTTTTGAGATGGAACCTTTTTTGAAGCCATTGTTTCTTATACAAAATACAAAAATTATGCCTATCAAGTACCTAAAAAAAATTTAACACCTCAATTTTCTTCACCATTGTCGTTGTAGATCTATAACTCACCCTATGAACAATTTATTGGTCTCTGATGTTAGTAAAAAGCTAAGTAACAAAAATGAAGTGATTTATTTTCCAAAGAAATATTATACGGTTCATCGTCATGAACATAATGCATGAAGCCTACCTTCAAAATTTGCCCAATGTATGCATAGTTTCTGGCTTTGTCGCTGCCAAAAAGGGAACCACATCTGATCCATTAATACAAAAATAACAACTCTAGATCTTACTATTCCTTCAAACTGTTGATCATGCAATCTATTTCCTTAGCTTGATGCTCCTATTACTCTAGAGTACCAACAAACAAAGAGTACGAGATCCACCATCTCCTAGAGTTCAACAAGTTAAAGGTTAGTATGTCCTCCACGGACAGAATTTGGCGATATTTTCCTTCACAATATGTTTTTCGCAGATCGAGTTTATATGGCACTTAAAATCCCCTTTGCCAGACATGGTATACCGCCTCCTTTTTTGTTCCAGTGGTATGATAGAATGTGATTTGGACATTTGTATACATTTCGTGGATTTGCTTCTGTCTATGTTGCACTAGACTAGATCTCACCTGATGCACGGCTGATATGAATATACAATTTTTACATTATAACGGTGTCAATCTGTTAAGGTAATTTCGTCTAAAAATATGTTAAGAATTTGGTAATTGTTGTCTAAATTGTTGGATGAAGCAAATAAACGTAGATAGTGTTTGAAAACCATTTCGTTTTCAGTTTTTTCTCCAATTTTGTAAACCGAAAAAAAACAAACGCGTTTAACACAACTTTTTTTTTCTCCCTTCAGTTTTGAAAACCAGTTTGAAACCTCCCATTTTGGAGTTTTGATTTTTGTTTTGAGACCCCCCCCCCCCCCCCCCCAACACACCAGCCACCGGCCACCGCCACGCCGCACCGTCACCACCGCAATCACCACCAAAGAAAAAACTTAAAATAAAAACTGAATAATCAAACACCCAAAATAAAAATTGGGTAATCAAACACCCATTTATTTTTGTAAAAAAATATAAACTAAACTGACTTTTATTTTTGTTTTTTGAAAATAGAAAAATAAAACTATAAGTGATTTCAAATAGGCTCGTAATTTTTCAACGAACCATAATGGTTGTTCAACCGCTAGTTTGTGCACATGTCGTCCTTTTCTTAGTACAATGATTATTACAACATCTGAACTATTTTTTTTGTAATCTTGCATGCTAAACTCTACACGTTGTTAGCCTCGGCTTTCAGATATGCTTCTTTCCATGTGCATAAGCAATCAACCATTTTCACGCATTGTTAGTTTCAACTCTTAGATATGAGTTTGCGGTGTGATAAAGCGACTAATTGTTTTGTTGGCTCAAACTTTCAGTCATGTGTCTAGCATCCTAGGCGACCAACAACCTCCTTGCATTATTAGTTCTGACTTCTATGGATGGGCTCTTTGTGAGAAGACTAACCATGTAACACCCAAAACCTTGGTAATGCTAGTCGATTAGTTTAATTTAAGCGATGACTTTTTTGTGCAAGATTTAGCATAGATTTTTGTGAGCAAAATTTTTATCGGTAACTTTTAGCGACAAAATTTCGCTAAACCATAAGTTATAAATTAAAGATGGCAGATATAAGTGATATTGATTAAGGTATTAGTGGCAATTAGCGAAACAATGTTTTTAAAGAGCTTTTAGCGACGAATTTTCTTTTAGTTAGCATCGATATTTTTATTTAGTAACTTTTAGCAAAACTTAGGGTGTGTTTGATAATGCAATTAAGCACTTAAAACTTAAAGTTTTCAATGATTGTCAATTAAGTGTGTTTGATAACGCTAAACCTTGTATCACTTAAAAAATTAATTCCTACAAAAAATATACTAAAATTTTAAGTCAGGGTGGACTTAATTAATGCTGATCACTTAATTCTAAGTGAGATGGTTAAAAGTTATTTAACATATTTTTACATAAAAAATTAATTATCACCTCAATGCCGCCTCAATTAATTTGCTGGCAACACCGTCTTCCACCACAATATAACCACCAGCACAAACCATTATTTCCTTGTGATGATATCGATAGGCGGCCGCCACCATTGACACTTTTTTGCCGCCGTCGCCACCACCAACACGATTTTAGCCCCCCCACCCCAAAAAAAGTTATAAAGTACATAAATAAATGCATAATTTTTGTAAAATGTATAAATTTGTAAATAAATAATTTTCAGACATCTGCTTTTGGTTTACCAAACATATTAACTTATTTTTCATTAAAAATTTAGTCGTTTAAAGTTTTCAGTTTTACGAATTCAGCGCTTAAGTTTTTCATCACTTAAATTTCAGTTTTATTAAACAGCCCCTTAGTATAGCGGGGTTATGTAACAATTTGTTAAAAATTTCTTAGTGCATTAATTTACCATAAATAGTTAATTCGGGCTTTCCATAATAATAAAAAGTTTTTGGGTGAATTTTTTAAATAACTAATGAAATTTGAGTGGGGGCTTTTGCTAATTTCCCTTTTAGGGTTTTTATATATATACCTAATGTTTGAGGGAGCAGCCGTCCCCCATATAGTTCATCTGAAAACACGAGTGAGAGAGATTTAGAGAGAGAGAACGAAGGAAGAGGAAAATAAATTAGATTTTTTCCGGCGATCTTGTTGTTTTTCCCGGTGAGTTTTCTAGTTTTTCTCCCTAATTTTTTTTTTAATGAATTATAGGATTAAGGGGGCTGTAAAGGGGAATCTGTGAGGTGTTTATGGGTCTAGAATGGGAACTAGTCATGAGGGGCTCTAGGTTTAGAGAGAGAGAGAGAGTGTGTGTGTGTGGGGGGGGGGGGGGGAAAGCTGTGTAGTTGTGTGTGTTTTGTGATTGTATGTGTGCGCAATACATACATGTAATAGGCGGGTGCCGTCATCCGATCCGTGAGAGAAAGTGTGTGATTGTGAGGTGGAAGAGAAGATACAAGGAGAAGCTACTGCTTGATGGGTTTCGTGTGTGATGGTTTGTGTTGTGAGAGCATGTGCGTAATATATAAATATATGTGTGTGTGTGTGTGTGTGTGTGTGGAAACTGTGGGTTAGCATGGTGTAGTAGGTGCATGAGAGTTGTGTATGTGTTGGGTGTTTAATAAGCAGCAAGGAAGAGGGGACCTGTGGTGCCTTTGTGCCATAACAAAGCCACTGCGGTGAGAAGATGATGGTTGTGCTTGTTAAGAAGAGATAAACACCAGGTGTGGATAAACTTATCCACATGAACCTCTCACAATCTTCTACAGATAAGTGTTTAGTTTAAAATGTAACAACTCTCCATGTATCTCTCCATGTATCCCTCCTTATCTCTTTCTCAAAATCTGATGTACAAAGCTGTATATAAAAAGGGAACGAAGGAATAAAGCTAAGACACAGTTGAAATTATTCAAGACCCATTTGATCTTTCATGGTATCAAGAGCCTTCTTTGATTAAAAGCTCTTTTTTTTTTCCGATCCATGGCCAACTCTATAGTTCTCTTCAATGCACCATCACACCTTCCCACCAAACTCACATATACTAACTTCACAGTGTGGAGAACTCAGCTATATTCTGGTCTAATTGGCCATAACCTACTGGGTTTCATTGATGGTTCTACTCCCCCACCACCTCAAAGCATTCCTGAATCAGCCAACTTCACTGCTGAAATTCCAAACCCAGAATACGCATCTTGGCATCGTCAAGATCAACTCATACTCAACGCCATGCTCGGTAGTTGCGTTGAGACCATTCAACCTCATATCTCCACAGTTTCCTCCTCGAAGGAAGCATGGGAACGTCTTCTCATCCTCTTTGCCAACAAATCTCGCTCGCGCGTCATGTCTCTCAAAGAACGGCTTCTCAACAATCCTCGCGGAACTCGCTCTATTCCAGAGTATCTACAACAAATGCGTGCTATCGCCGATGATCTCGCTCTCGTCGACAACCCTCTCTCCGAGGATGATCTTGTTCTATACATTCTTGCCGGTATAGGCCCTGAATTCAAGGAAATTGCCGTTGCCCTACGTGCTCGAGACACACCAATCTCATTTGATGAACTTTATGACAAGCTCGGAGACTATGAACTTCATCTCAAGAAAGATGATCCTACTCATTCTCTGTCCATTGCCACTGCCAACTATACTCACCGCCACAATCGCACCTCTCCTCAGTCCCAATCACTTTATGGCAACACCAAGACTGGGCGCCAACCAGGATATCTTCCTCCTCGTGGCAACACTTCTCTTCTCGGCCGACCACCAAACCAACAACCCAGTCACAACAATGGTTCCCATACCGTGTCATGCCAAATCAATCAGTCTCGTACGCCCACATCTAAGTCCTCTCTTTACTGTCGCTTTTGTGACCGTCCCGGCCATGCCACCAATGAATGCCGCAAACTGGCTCGTTTTCTTCGGGAAAACGACGTTCAAACCATGCACTCTGTTCACTCACCCCAATTCACCACTCCTACTGCAAATGCCACTACATTTCACCGCAACACTTCTTCACCATGGCTGTTTGATACTGGAGCCTCCCATCATGTCACCTCCGACCCTGCTACACTCCTCTCTTATTCGGACTATGGTGGTCCCGATGAAATACACATTAGTGATGGCTCAGGTTTGCATATTTCTCACATAGGTCAGGGAAAATTGCAGACTCCCCACGCCACTTTTGCTCTACATGATGTTCTCTGTGCTCCTTCCATAAATCAGAATCTTATTTCTGTTGCAAAATTTTGCAATTCCAACAATGTCTCACTCGAATTTTTTCCTTTCTATTTTGTGGTGAAGGATCTACGCACGGGGGCGATACTTCTTCGCGGGGAGAATGTAAATGATGTCTACTGCCTACCATCTCCACCAGCTCCCCAAGCTCATGCCATCTCCAAGTCCAGCCTTTATGACTGGCATCAGCGTCTTGGCCACCCATCTTTCCGTGTTTTACGTTCGATTCTAGAATCTCAAAAGCTAGGATCTCATTTGTCTTTGTCTTCGTCTCTTCATTGCACTCATTGTGATTGTAATAAAAGTCATAAGCTACCTTTTCATAGCAACTCTCTCCGTAGCTCTCAGCCTTTACAATTAATTTACACTGATGTCTGGGGCCCAACAGAGCTATCACATGATCGTTTTCGCTACTATCTCATATTTGTCGATCACTATACCAAATATGTCTGGCTCTACCCTATGAGACAAAAATCAGATGTTCACATCCTGTTTCCACAATTCAAAAATCATGTCGAAAAGTTTTTTCAACTTCCCATCATCGCCATTTATTCTGACAATGGTGGCGAATATGAATTTCTCAAAACAACTCTTGCCGCAAATGGTATCTCTCATTTCACTACCCCTCCACACACACCCGAACATAATGGCGTTTCTGAACGCCGTCACCGGCACATTGTTGAAACAGGCAAAACACTTCTTCACACTGCCTCTCTTCCGCTCAAATTTTGGCCACATGCTTTTCTCACTGCAGTTTATCTCATCAATCGTCTTCCTACCGCCATTCTCAAGTTCAAATCACCATTCGAAATGCTATTTCATCGCACCCCCAATTACACTCGTCTCAAAATCTTTGGTTGCTTATGTTACCCATGGCTCCGCCCCTATACCGTTTCTAAACTTCAACCTCGCTCCACTCCTTGCATTTTTCTCGGCTACTCCACAACGCAATCAGCGTACAAATGCCTTGATCCCGTATCAAACAAAATGTACGTCTCCCGTCACGTCAAATTCGTCGAACATATTTTTCCCATGCATGCTGATACTAAAAATCATTTCCTACCATTGCAAGATTCCACCTTATCACATGCAAACAGTTTTTCAAATACCAACAGATTCTGCCAAAACCAATCTTCTACCATATCTCATGCAAACCAACTCACTCTTTCAAACACCAACACAATCTGCCAAAACCCATCACTTACGCACACCATCCCTTCAAATCCCATTTTATCTCCTCACCCATCTAATTCAAACTCCCCCCAAAATCAGCATTTATCTCACCAAAACAGACTACCTCACCCCACGGCCTCACCTTCTTCAACAAATAATCCTTCAACACCATCCACAGACCCATACACTGACCAATCCATTCCTTCGACATCAAATAACGCACCCACATCATCACCATCTTCCGCATCTTCTTCTCCTCATCTTCAAATTCCTGAACACCTCGCCATTCCACGCCCCTCCCGCACACACCGTCCAAACCCCAAATATTTTAATCCCAAATACGTCAATCACACCACCGCCCATCCTCTGCCTCTTGCCTTAGAACCCACTTGTCTTTCCCAAGCCTTAACTGCTTCCCACTGGCGCAATGCAATGTCAGAAGAATTTGATGCCTTGTTACGCAATGGCACATGGGATCTCGTTCCAAAGACGGACCAAAACATTATAGGTTACAAATGGATTTTTCGCATCAAACGTCATCCTGACGGTTCCATTGCGAAGTACAAAGCTCGCCTCGTGGCGAAAGGCTTCCATCAATGCCCTGGCCTTGACTACGCGGACACCTTTAGTCCCATTACCAAACCCGCCACCATTCGTGTCGTGTTATGTCTTGCCCTCTCTCGGAATTGGCCGCTCCGGCAACTTGACATCAATAATGCCTTTCTCCATGGCACTCTTCATGATGACGTCTACATGATTCAACCTCCAGGATTTCTCCACTCCACCATGCCTCATCACGTGTGCAAGCTCCGTAAAGCTATCTATGGTCTCAAGCAAGCACCGCGTGCTTGGTATCAAGAACTTAAGGGCCATCTTCTACAAGTTGGGTTCACTAAATCTGTAGCGGATGCTTCATTATTCATCTACAAGAAAGATGATGTCATTGCATATTTTTTAGTCTACGTCGACGACATTATTCTCACCGGCAACAACACCACCTTTCTGGATTCCTTTGTCAACACCCTGGATCACCGCTTCTCTCTCAAGGATCTCGGTCCCCTTCATCATTTTTTGGGTGTTGAAGTCATTAACACAACTGATGGACTATTTCTTTCTCAACATCTTCACATCCATGACCTACTACATACTTTTTCGATGACAGGTGCAAAAGAGGTCAACACCCCTATGTGTAACACCTCTACTCTCACCCTTCAGGATGGCTCCTCCCTCGTTGATCCAACACCATATCGAAAACTTGTCGGAGCCCTGCAATATCTCTCTCTTACCCGTCCTGATGTTTGTTTTGCAGTGAATCGTCTCTCTCAATTCATGCACTCCCCCACTGAACTTCACTGGACTGCACTCAAACGTGTGCTTCGTTACCTGAAAGCCACTATTCATCATGGTCTTTACTTACGTCGTCGCGTTCCTCTCACCCTTCATGCCTTCAGTGACTCTGACTGGGGTGGAGACCGAGACAATGGACGCTCCACCACCGGTTACATTCTCTATCTTGGATCAAACCCAATCTCTTGGAAATCATCCCGTCAAAAATCAGTCTCTCGCTCCTCCTCGGAAGCCGAATATAAAGCCATCGCAAATTCCACTGCTGAAATTCTGTGGGTCACAAATCTATTGTATGAACTTGGTCTTAATCTTCCACGACCTCCCGCTCTCTTCTGTGACAATACAGGAGCCACGTATCTTTGTGCCAATCCTGTTTTCCATTCACGCATGAAGCATATCGCTCTGGATTATCACTTCGTCAGGGAATGTGTCACCAATGGTACTCTTCGTGTTCATCATGTCAATTCTAAGGACCAACTCGCGGATATTCTCACTAAAGCTATTCCTCGGCAGCAATTTCATCAGCTTCTGTCCAAGATTGGAGTCACCAACGGAGCCTCAATCTTGCGGGGGCGTGTTAAGAAGAGATAAACACCAGGTGTGGATAAACTTATCCACATGAACCTCTCACAATCTTCTACAGATAAGTGTTTAGTTTAAAATGTAACAACTCTCCATGTATCTCTCCATGTATCCCTCCTTATCTCTTTCTCAAAATCTGATGTACAAAGCTGTATATAAAAAGGGACCGAAGGAATAAAGCCAAGATACAGTTGAAATTATTCAAGACCCATTTGATCTTTTAGTGCTGTGACTTGTGAGATGTGGTAAAGGTGATGTTTTGGAGGGTGTAACGTACATTATGGGTGTAGTTATATGTGGGCTGTGTGAAGGGAATAAGAGAGTGCATGTTGTGGGTTTCATGTGTGTGCGTGTAACCTCTGTGTGTGTGTGTGTGTGTACAAACCGTGTGGGTTGTGGGGAGATTGAATGCAGGTTATGTTGCATGGATGTGAGTGGGTGAGTTACATGAGTGTGTGAAAAAGAAAAGAAAGAGAGAAGACCCACTGCCTGTGAGAGGAGAGGTGAGTGTGTTGTGTTCTGGGTAGTGGTAGAGAAGAAGATGAAATGAGTTTTTTGTAGGTGGTACTTAGCGTTACTTTCCGCTTGTGCATTGGATAGCGCACCATTATCGTTAGCACGTAAAATTTTACAGCTGGGTACATTAGGCCACATTATAATTCATGAAAAAGTTTTATAATTTTCTGAAATAATGTGTATTTTTAGTAATTTCTGTAAATTCAGATTTGTAAAATCTTTTGGAGTCTTTAAAACTCATGAAAATGTTCTGAAAAATTTTGAGTAATGTTTAGTATAAATTTGGTGATTTTTTAAGTTGATTTACTATCATTACCGTATCGCATTGGTTTTAGCAAAATGAATAATTTAAAAATAGTTTTAATGCCTTTTAAATTCTGATTTCAATTTCTATAATTCTTATAGATATTCTAAAGCTGTTACAAAAATTACGGACTTTATTTTCAGCTAGAGACAATTATGGCTATCTATGGGTTTTTATTGCATTTAAAGAAATTATTTCAATTCGAAAATATTCAAAATTTCAGAAAATTCATATTTTGATTTTTTATAATGTTTTAAGCAATAAAAGTGTTTTATTGTAATTTATTATGAACTTTGGGATATCGCTATGCATTAAGGAGCATATGGAGTTTTCGGTTAGGTTGGTCGTGTGCGGGACCCGTTTTGAGTTGCGACGTTCCGGGGTTAGAAGTGAGCGTCATTTGGGTAGTTGATATTAGATTTATAGTATATTAGCATAGATTGTATTCTAACAAATAAATTGTCAATCTAGGTTGATTCAAAGGATTATTGATTGAGGTTGTGTAGCTTCGCTTAGCTTGGATCGAGGTAAAGATTTTCTCTCTGAACCCAACTCATCATTTTGAATTCATAAATTTTATTCTTAATTGTTTTGTGAATTCTGATGAACTATGATTTTATAGAAATGTTCTTCAATTGTCCGTGAAACCCTAATTGAGCCTTAGAGCGATTGTTTAGATTTCAATGTTTATTTCATCTATTTATTGATTCACTAATCGTAAAGCATTTTTAATTTTATTTACTCCTTCTAAATGTTGACATGAGTTAGTAATTTGGGAGTTATAAGGATGGTCCATATTTTTGGCATTATAAGGATGGTCTGTTGGTTGGGTTAAACTAGTACCTAAATTGACTAGTCAGTGTACATATGCATATGTAAAGCGTATCGAGTACTGTCGGGGTGGCTTTGCTATAGTGTACTACTCATGTTCAATATTTCATGTTTATGTTTTATTGCACCTGAAGTGTTTTGAGATGATTATTGATTTAAGGGATTGAGTTGATACTCGTCCCTATGTTTATATCGAAATGCATTGGTTTTATTTGAAAATTTATTTTAAAAATTATCATTTAACTGTAAATGTAATGATCCTCTGAATCGTTTTGTTGTTTTTAAATCTTTGATCGACCTTACTAGGCTCTCAAAAGCTCACTCTCCTTCGACTTACTTTTCGCATGTGATCATCAACAATATGATATTTGGAGTGATTAAAGCCTGAATAAGAAGTTTACTGGAAATAATATTCTTTCTTTTAGTTGAGCTCCTGCGAGGGAAGTAATGTTGAGTTTAGTTTCCCGAGTATTTAAATTTTAGTATTTTATTTAAGAACAATGTAATTGAGAGTTTGAGTTATTGTAGAAGCTCTGATACACATCGGGGTTTTTTTTTTTATCGAATTCATGTAATCAAATGATTAAGTGATTGATCGATCGATTGTTTAACGTTCCGGATAATTCCGGGATGTTACAAACCACTTTCACGCATTGTTGACTTCGGCTTCTAGGTACATGCCCTTTATCTAGCGACCAATCGCTTCTACGCATTGTTGCTCTAAAATAACTTTTGATGTTGCTCAACAAACAATCGTTTTCACACTTTCCACTGATGTCTCCAAATGCTTGGCAGTTGTGAGTACCTATTATCTTGTGCTTCCAATTCCAGTTTTCGGTGCCAGTTACCGATCATTTGTTATCCAAACTATGTTGGTCTAATTCCCTTTGTTGGGATATGTAGGAAGCCCTTGTAGGTCTAATTTCTCTCACATGTCCGTTCTTATCGTGCCGGCCTCTGTCCCAATTATCTCGGTCTCTGTTCCATTCATTTTATTATAGTTCTAGTCTATCAATTGTGCGTTCTAGCCTTCTTTGTTTCCATTCCACTTACTTCTTTCTATATTCAATTTTTAGCTTGTCCGCCACAAAAGTCAGTGTTTATTCTTCTGTTGACATTTATTGGTACGTAAGTTTCCTCAATGAGAAGCTTTGTGAACACTTTGCTTTTGCATTGTTACATCCATCTTGGGGTAATCTTGTATGTTTAATCGCTTCATCATCATAGTATGTCTCCATGAATATTAGATTGTGATTTGCACTTGACTCCAATTTTATATACTTGGTAGGAGTTGAAGTTTGGGCACGTGCACAACAGTCTACTTAATTTGGTGCATAATAATTTACTCATGTTGAAGAATTAAAATTTGAGCTTTACATGTATAGAAAAGTCTATATATTACTTTTCCATCAATGTATTATGAGTTTTATTTCAAGTATTGATTGATATAATTAGAAACTATCAAAATATTCCAAATATCACATACCTATAGTGTTTCCCAAATATCTCAAGTTAAAATTAATTTTTTTGAATAATTTCAATTTAATATTTTAGAATACTTCTGTAGCTTTCTATATATTGATGTATGGTAGGCCTAGTTTAGACTTCCAATGAAAGAAAAATCAAGCCCCATAAATTGGCCTCTCTATGCAGTCAAACCGGACACTCACACCATAAAGTGTACCGACCGGTACAAGCACTCTTATAAATAAGATATGACCAACCAGCTGGTACACCTTTCTTCTGGTATTGCGGAGGTTTTTAGTGTCCAAGAACTTCAAAACTATAAAATTAAGTAGTAGGCGTTATTATAAAGAAGGAACTAATCATGAACAACCTTGAAACTCTGTTAAAATTGCCCGCGCCTATAAATCCTAATCCTCCATCTTAAACCTATTCATCTAGATCACTTTCGATGAATCTCACATCCGTAGATGGTAATCAAGGTGCGAAGCGATCAACTGATCTCACCAATTGAAGATCAACCTTGTGACGGATTATCCAAGTCAAGAAATCATTATCTCTATCGCTAAAAGTAATATCTAACCATATAGATCGCACGATCTAGGATATATCTTTGAATTCGCTTATCAGAGATGTTATATGATTGAATTGGCATAATTTATTGATTAGATATACATGCTCTAGGGTTTTACGTGTGAGATTGATATTCAACATATTACACATGTGATTTGGTTAACATAATTATCTTGTCATGATGATTGATTGATTATACTTATTCAATCTCCATCCCAGCTTGGGTTTATGTCCACGACTTGGTGTCATAGAATCTCATTTTACCCAATAACTTAATTTTCTCAAATCGTTTTCAATATTTCAAAGACCTATCTTTCTCATCAAATAATTTATTAAGAGATATAGTTTTGTAAACAAACACTCGAAGGAGTTCTCTTATGTCAAATTTGGATACAAATCATGAATCACCACCATAGTACTCACTCGAACTACATTGGATCTGTTTAGTTTGTTGAGATACGTTTGCAATCTAGGCCCCGCTCTCGGATTAGAATCCAATTTTATGTGTTTAAGGTGTTTTCTCTCATTCGCTAAGTCATCTTAGATTTTGATTTCTTGCTTGTATTTTTCTTATTTTCTTTAAGAGTGTGATGATAAACTAACTATGCAATATGTGACCGTTAGGATGTGAAGGGATGACTAATACCTTCTTGCTGCATAACTTAATTTTTTAGTCCAAATCTAGGATTTTCACATGACTAATGAGCCAATTGTGCTCACATGGTCAAACTTAGGCTCACATAGTCAAACTTAGGGTTTTTCTAGTTTTCTCCTATATTACAAAAATTAAATGGCGACTCTTTCGTGGGTAAAAGCCGGCACCCCAGAGGCGCAGGTTGTTACAGGTACCAAAGCCCTCCATTGCTACCCCAAGTCTAAGATGATATATCCAGGTCAAACTTTATTGGATCCTTTCAAATGCTTGGCTTGAACATCTAGATAGTCTTTTGAGTTAGACTTTCCTCGAGCTTTATTTGGAAAATTTTGGGCACATAGAATATTATTAGCATCATTGACATGATATTTGAATGATTTTCCAAATCTTGATATCTTATTATAGTATCATTCAATTTTGGAAGAGAAAAAGGAAAACCTAGTTTATGTTAATGCATAGCTTTACCTATATGTACGGTTCTAGTTTGCTAGCTTAACTAGCCTTAGAAGTGGTCGACCAAGTAAATAAGAGAGCATTTGCTCAAATATTAAAGGGTGATAGAAGGCTAACTAAAGTGTAAAAGAACAATATCTGAAAGTCATATCACTATAGAGAACACAGAGAAAAAGAAAAAAAACCAAGGTACAAGCTGTGAGGGCAAACAACAAGGTACATAATAATATCAATGCAAAACACCAAAATAAAAAGCCATGCTATTACAAAACACATTTAAAGCGCGTTAGTCTACTATGTAATACATTGCTAGTATAACTTTTAGAGTGACCATGTTAAAGAATGCCAAATGTGAATTTTTGTAATGGCGTGTCGTTGAATACGATGGAAGAGCATTGAAACCATTTTACAAGGAAATTGAAGCATGCAAATCCAATACAAATTAGGTTGACTAAGCGAGGCATTTCCAAACTTACCCGCCCGCGGTAGCATCCGACACCATAAAGTTTTTTTAGCTATCTCTCACCACAAACATGCATAAGCATGACATCTACCACCCTCCGACGATTTTTTTGGCAAAGACTACGCTGGATATGCGATTTCACTCTACTTTTGGGGGCATTTTTTGGCAAATCATTCTCTCTCTCTCTCTCTCTAATCCGGCACCACCTCTCTCTTTCTTTACCACATTATCACCACCATCGCCACCCCCACTACCCGCTCTGAGCATACCACCCTCTCCGCCTTCTTTGACATTACCAAGATCACGAGGCCACCTTCGATCTCAAATCGGCCCCCATTGACACTGAATGCATCGTTGTTTACCACAACATCACCACCAATGCAAAGACAATAATCCATTTTCCTAGAAGAAGATTGGTCGTGCCTTTCAAGCACGGCTCGCAATGCACCCACCTCCGCCCTAGTGGTGGCGGCGTCTTCGGCCCAACCTCCATGAAACACACCTCACAACCAACGTACAAATCACCACCACATGCTACAACACAAACCATCACACACCACACGATCTTCAATCACTACAACACATTAACAAATCCCGTACCACTACACCAAATGCAATATTGCCATCACTACTATACTCACCAACCACCGCGTCCACCAATCACCATACCCACAACCTTCAGTGATTGGTTTTGAAATTTGGAATGGGATTCATATTGGCAAGGGCAAGTGTCGTGGTTAATAGGGGGAGTTAGTGGCAGTAGGTCTGGCGGTTGATAAGGAGATGGTGGCGATATGTGTGGCTAGTGTGGGTTGTAATGGTGATCGAGGCAGTCTAGTGACATGTTGGAAGTTGGAAGAAGGAGATGAGGAGAAACTCTTTTACGTGGTGATGGGTACATTGGCAACATAAGGTTTTGGCGTTCTGTTAGTGGTTGATGGTGACAGAGATTGGATGTGGAAGCCTAGGTTTAGACATGAGCAAATAGTTGAAAAGAAGAAGATGTGGTTGCCACAAGGTTTTGATTTTAATTTGATGATTGGCTGCTATATTTGTTTTGACTGTGATGATATGATTATCACATAGGCTTTTGCTGTAAGTTGTCGAATTTGCCGTTCAAGATCAAACAGATATCCAAAAAAATTAAAATTTTAATTTGTGCTGAGGCACAAAAATGGAAATCGAAGATGGTGGGAACTTAAAAAAAAATTTAAGCTTAGGCTGTTCTGTGCAAACTAACCCAAACGTGTTGGGTTTTAAGCACAAGTAACCTTACAACTTACAAAATAGTTTGGTAGGATAAAACCCAGACACACTGAAATTACTTCTCTGTAAAAAGGGGGTAATGTTTCGACTCTAAGACAAAACAAATTTCAAGGGAAGAACGAAAGGAAAAAGTTGAGTACCATGATGATGGGTGATAACTGGCACTGCAGTGATAGAGTGCATAGACAATGGCCACCGACGAGTAGGTTACAAAGTGCATAGGGACTACATGTGTTTGCCAATGGCGATCTACAAAGACGAACAATCAAAATCGTGTACCTTTTCAGTGGAGCATAAGAATACTGAGATCCCTAAGTGAATTCCCCCTTTCATTCTTCTACGACTTTTATTTTCTTTATTCGGAATTTGAGAAATTCAGATGTGTGTCATTGAAATTGAGAAGCATGATAATGAAAGTGACTAAAGCTACTTTTATTATAGTGGCAATTTTGTAATACTATGAAAAAATAGGGCTTTTTAAGAAAGTTCAATGCTTGCATTTGCACCCACCCGATCTTACTCATGTTCACCCTTGCTTATTATTTAATTTTCAATAGTGAACCAAACATAATCGATTGGAACAAGATTATGATTAATATTACGATTACGATTACTGAAACCAATAAAATAACTCGGGGGGGGGGGGGGGGATATGGTTTTAAGATTACTCTAAAAGATGAACAAGTAATCACAATAAACTTTGAGGAACTATGATGAACAATTAGGCAGCTTAAACACCAAACCTCAACCACAATATCTCATATAAGCAAGATAACCAATCTCAAAACAAGTTTAAGGCAATGATGTAAAAAGAGAAGGATTTAGAAATATTTGACACTTGAGATTTAGATGGTTCGGCTCAAATTATCCTCAAGCCTACATCCACCCCCTTCAAGGAAGTCATTTGAAAGGCCCTAAAATCCACTATAATGATCTTCCTTATGGGTTAAAATTGAACCTCTTATAATCTATTGATGCTATACCTATATCAAGAACAAACTTTAACGATCCCAAAGTTTCAAAGCTTTATAACCCTAAGCTTTGATACAAGAAACTTTAGATGAAATATTGTGTACAAATATTCACTCTAAAAAAGTAGATGACTACAAGTTTAAGCTCTAGAATAAGAGAGATGAGTGTATTAATGACTTATGAAAGTGTATATCTCTCAAATGTAAGCTCACAATGAATGCTCTCTCGATTGGATGAGAAAATATTGAAAACTAAGAGAGATTACATAATTGCTTTGAGCTTTGAATATTTACAAAATAAGAGGGCTTTGAATGCAATTGATGAATCAAATTGTGCCTAAATGAGTTTATATATGTGTGGAAATTAATATGACTGTTTGGAAGTTGATAAAGCATTAAATGCGCCAAACTATAAACGTAGGCGACTGTATTACACCATTACAGTTGACTGTATTCCAAATGTAACCGTTGGAAATTCAAAATTTTTAATTACAATCGACTGTATTCCAATGCAGTCGACTATAATAGGCTACTGAAAGTCATTGCAGTCGACTGCCGTTAGAATGCAGTTAACTGTAACACCTCATTGTCCAAACTTGCAGTCGACTGTATTCCAGAAAATGCAGTTTCCTAGTTTTCAAGGTATGAAAAAGTTTATGCATGCTAGGAAAAACCTAAGGACAATTTTTTAGGTCACAGTCATCGATACAATCAACTCTCTATATCTAGTTACAAAGCAAGGAATGAAAACATTTACAATCAAATTGAAGTATCCCATCTTTGAAGTATTCCATTGAATATCTTTGATCGATATTTTGCTCGTCTAATTGAACGTTGCATGAGTATGAGATTGTACCTAACGTTTCACGAACTCAATGCATGTTAGACAATATAATCATCAATGTTGGTTATCATCAAAATCTAATATAATCCTATGCTAATAACTGTAGGGCTAACAAATACGATTTATGATTATGGTATGTATTGCTTTAAACATTATTGACGGTTAATGCTGAGTTAACCTATTTATAAGCCTTGATAGTCTGAAGAATTTTACCAGTTAGAAATGATTTTTACGCATGTTAGTCGTCCTACTGTATACGAAGTATAGTTGTGTGATTGAACCGAGAGGGTCCTAGTCCTTTATCCCTTCGGACATATGTGTCCTTTTTAGTAGATCCAAGTGCGCAGTGAAGATTGACGATGTAATTTATGTCATGTCACTTTTATCACTGTTATTACTCGGTAAACAAATAAAATTTCATTGCACAAACCATGCTTTTCTTCTTGGATTTTTATTGAAAAATCAAAAACCTCTTTTATTGGTGCAAACGAAATAAAGTGTAGTCCCAATATAAAAAATCTGAATGAGTTGCATTGAATTGGCCACTTTCTTTAGCAACGAGAGAGCTCACACACTCTAACTGAATGTTCAAACGCAAATATAATTGCATTCCATATGCTAGTTTTTAATATTAAATCAAATACACTCATTAAGATTTAACATAATTTTTGTTGAATTAGTTATTGAAATTACAATTACAGTAATAAAAATGTATCTATACTACTTATAACTCTTTTTGGTATGCCACCACTTTTAGTCTTACATAACTATCTACTCGGAATGATGACACTTGATATTATAAGAATTTAAAAAAAATTAACATAGAATAAAAAATTTAAATAATGAATAACTACTTATAATTTTATTTTTATACGTGCGAATGTCACGGTAATTAGATACACATATCTATATTATGCCTGTACTTTATATAGAGGGAAAACCTCTTTTGGTGTAACACCTAATTTGTGTTACCAATTAAAGGATGGTAACAAGTGACATTCTAAGAATTTTTTTATAAAATGACACAAAATTCAAATCTTAAATGGTAAATAACAACCTATAAAGACATTTTTGGTTTTCATAATTTGAACTTCATTAAAAAAATATTGTTAAAATAAATTATAAAGTCCAAACTTGAAATTACACAAATATCATATTACCAACTTTATCTTTGTACATGTTTGGTTTTAACAATTTCAAATTCATTAAAAAGTAGTTAAAATTAAATCTAAGTTTCATATGATAATAATATTTTACTAACTTATTTGCCCACACGTAATATAAGAAAAAGAGGGTTTTGGTGGGGGAACTGAAGATGAAAATATTAGAAAGAGTGGAAGCAACGTCATGTTAACGTGGTGTATTCAAGGGCAGTTGAAGAATTTTATTTTAAATAACTTCTGATATACAAATCCTCTTTTGGTGGGATTTCAGCAAGTTAAACCATATTCTATAAAATCCTATTGAATCCCATTTCAAATCCACTTTTAAAGGTTCTAAACAAATGAAATTCTATTTCAATTCCAAATCCAATTTAATCCATGCTTCAAAACAGACTATTATATATAATACTTGATTTTTTTAACAAATTTCAATTTAATATATTTAATTTTCGCACATAGAGTCATTTAAAGAATAATTTCATATGATAAAAAAAATCTTATTACTAACTTCATTTTTGCACTCGGTTACTATAACCCGTTTAATTTTATCTTTTTTATTTTTTATGATTTTGGATAACTCGTTTATTTATTTTTATTTATAACAGCAATTGTTGGTAACTCGGGGATGCGCTCACATGCGTGCTCTGGCGCACTCCAAACTTTCTATTCACGTGCCGTGTGCGCACTGCACACCCCCGTAACCTTCCTTTATTAGGTAATAATAGGTAGTGCGCGCACTACGCCCCGGGCTCACTCTATCCCAACCCACCGAAGAAAAAGCGTAGAGCTCACTGATACACTCCCACATCCTGCTTAACAGCAAAGCGTCTCTGCTAAAACCCTCCCCGCATTAACCATTAATTAACTGCTCTTAATTCTCCTTCTCTCGTAATCTTTCACACAGTTAAACACACACGCACAGTCACAGTCACAGTCACATCTCCCCTGCTTTCTCTCTCCTAACATACACATTTCCTAGAGAGAGAGAAACCCACACACTCACTACAAATAATAATCAATCTTTAGCTTACACCGATGCAGATTTAAACAGTAGACCAGTCTAGAGAGAGAGAGAGAGAGAGAGAGAGAGACGCACTTCGTTACCAATCGGAACTTTCTCTCTCTACAACAAAGAGCAAGACTCTTTGCCTTCTGTGTGCTTGTACTGATTTGCAAACCCTAGTTCGTTTAATGTGAGATAACCGGAGTGTTCAGATCCGAGATGGCGGAGTTTTCCGGCGACGGGGACGGCGAGTACGGCGGCAATGCGGCGGTCACGCCGCTGGCGGTGTCGGCATCGTTCAAGGAATCGGGGAGGGGGTCGAGCCGGCGGCGGCCGGTGCGGCCCAGCATGGACGCGGACGAGTTCATGAACCTGCTGCACGGGTCGGATCCGGTCAAGGTGGAGCTGAATCGGCTGGAGAACGAGGTCCGAGGTGAGAGAGGAAATGCGGGTCGATCGATCCGGGGCTTTCGCTTGTGAATGTTTTGTTTATTATTAGTTTCCTTTTTTGGCTGCGAACGGTGTCGTTCTTTGTGTAGATAAGGATCGCGAGCTGGGTGAGGCGCAGGCGGAGATCAAGGCGCTCAGGTTGTCCGAAAGACTACGGGAGAAAGCTGTAGAAGAGGTTACTTTCTTTTAGTCATTGTCTTGACAAGATAATGGGTGCTAGATTTCTTGTTTTATGCCTTGTATTGGTACTTTCCAGTATAAGCATTGCCGTTAACTCTTGAACTTTTGAAGTAAATCTATATGAATGTGGATGACATGGTAAATAATTTTGTTTTTTATCTGAATTATCCCCATCAAGGTTCTGTTTTCTGGTTTGCTTTTAGCTTGTAGTCTATGTTGCAATCTGGGTTTTTTTCTTTCTTTTTCCGTCTTACATCTTTTGAAAATTAACTTTTGCTGGATGTCTTTAAATGGGTGGATTAGGGTTCATCGTTAGCTACTATGGATGATTTGAAGTCTTGGTAGTTGATGACTTATTTGAACAATTCGTCCGAGTTTATCTTGTCATTTCTGTGGAATACACTACGTTATTGGAACTTCTGAGCAGGCAAATTAGTTACTATAGTGTCTCTCTGCTAATTCTGGTTTCTGGTTTTCGAGCTGGTAGATTTGACATCCATCCATGTCTAAAACTGCCTCTTTGTCTCCTAATGCATGTTAGTATGCGCTCCTCCGGGCCTCCGGCAGTTTTTGGGTAAAATGTTTCTAGGCATCTATCAGAATTATGATTGGGGGCTTCCTGAGTTTGTATCCAGCAAAGTGGGTTTTAAACATGCTATGTCATAATTTTGAATTGTAATATCCATATGCTCCAAAGTTTAGAACAATATGATCTCTGAAGAAGATAAATTCTCAGATTTATTGTACATTTGAAAAGTGGAGTGTAACTTTGTCCAAATGCAGCATAGTGGATAATTGCCCCTAGAAAATTTGTGGTGTTACTGACATTTTTCTCATCTTTGCATCATTTCTTTTGCTCTGTCTTGTCTTGTGTTCCTAAATCATACTTGCTTGAGATTAACTCTGACATATTTTTCCTCCATCTTTTCTTTTAATGCTTAGCTAACCGAAGAATTGACAAAGGTTGATGAGAAGCTCAAGTTAACCGAATCTCTTCTAGAAAGCAAAGTATTGACCGATACTCTTCTATCTTCAACTGTCCTTGCTTTATCTCTGTTAAGGAGGCACATTGATCGGTAAACATTTACCCTTTCCCATTGATGCAGAATCTTGAAATTAAGAAAATCAATGATGAGAAGAAGGCCTCTATGGCAGCACAGTTTGCGGCTGAAGCCACTCTTCGGAGGGTTCATGCTGCTCAAAAGGACGATGACATGCCTCCAATTGAAGCCATCCTTGCACCTTTAGAGGCTGAACTCAAGCTTGCTCGGCAGGAGGTATGCATTTTGTTGCATCTCAAGACATTTAATTGTTTGCTAGATGATGAAGACTGATGCAGTCACTAACACATTGACTTTGTGGTTCAAGATTGCAAAGCTGCAGGATGACAATAAAGCATTGGATCGCCTTACCAAGTCAAAAGAGGCTGCGTTACTTGATGCTGAGAGGACTGTGCAGGTTGCCTTGGCAAAAGCTTCTATGGTGGATGATCTGCAAAACAAGAACCAGGAGTTGATGAAGCAGATAGAAATTTGCCAGGTTCTGTGTTTGTGCATGTTTCTTGTTTGCCGGAACTGTTGAGGCTTTTCGGTGGGGTTTTTTGAACAATGAGCTTATGTGTATACTGCATGTCTGTATCAGGAAGAAAATAAAATTTTGGACAAAATGCACCGTCAAAAAGTTGCTGAGGTCGAAAAGCTCACCCAAACTGTACGTGAGCTTGAAGAAGCTGTTCTTGCTGGTGGTGCTGCTGCAAATGCTGTGAGGGATTACCAACGGAAAGTTCAAGAAATGAATGTAATAAAAAATACATATCCATGATTCCGTGTATATTTGTCTGAAATTGCATAGCCTGCTACTGGTCCTGGATGCTGGACTCATTTATTTACTTCTAATAAACAGGAGGAAAGGAAAACGCTCGACAGAGAGCTGGCTCGAGCAAAAGTAACAGCAAACAGGGTTGCAGTAGTGGTAGCTAATGAGTGGAAGGATGCTAATGACAAGGTGATGCCTGTAAAACAGTGGCTTGAAGAAAGAAGGTTCTTGCAGGTATACTGCAACTGTTCATTCTCATTTACAATATTTTACATGTGGTTGTCTTGTACTGTCTACGTTGAGTTTTTGTTTCTGTTGCTTAATCAGTTTCTAATTATTACAAAAACATGTTCTACAGGGAGAGATGCAGCAGCTGCGGGACAAGCTTTCAATAACTGAGCGAGCAGCAAGATCTGAAGCTCAGTTGAAGGTAACAATCGGGTTGAGTTTATGAAGTATCCATATGGATTGTTCATCTTGTAGACCAGTTGTAAAATATTGATGTTCCATGACTCCAGGAAAAATATCAACTGCGGCTCAAAGTACTGGAAGAGACCCTAAGATCGTCAAGCACTAGCAGCCGGACCTCATCAGATGGTAGGAGTCCAAGCAACGGTCCTTCACGTCGCCAATCCCTGGGTGGGGCTGATAACATCTCCAAGTTGACCTCCAACGGCTTTTTACCGAAGAGATCACCGTCCTTTCAGTTGAGATCTACTGTCTCATCCGGAAGCAGTTCTGTGTTGAAGCACGCAAAAGGAACATCAAAGTCATTTGACGGTGGTACTCGATCATTAGACAGGGGTAAAATCCTTTTAAATGGCAGAAGCCCGAGTTTTAATCTCAGCCAATCGTGTGAGAGAACTAAAGACAGCGAGGTGCAAAATAATACCTGGGAAGCAAATCCGGATGAAAAACCTATTGACTTCCCAGCAGCAGAGACGGAAGATACTGTCCCAGGGATGCTCTATGATTTGCTACAGAAAGAGGTTATTGCATTGAGGAAATCTGGCAATGAAAAAGATCAAAGCCTAAAAGACAAGGACGATGCAATCGAGGTTGATTTCTTCTCTTTTCCTGATGTTATGATTCTCTTCACTTGAAACTTTTGTTGATTTCCTTTTTTGGCTCTTGTTTCTCAGATGTTAGCAAAGAGAGTAGACACTTTAACCAAGGCAATGGAGGTTGAGGCTAAGAGGATGAGAAGGGAGGTAGCTGCCATGGAGAAGGAAGTAGCTGCGATGCGTGTTGACAAAGAACATGAAAACAGGGCCAAACGATTTGGGAATCCCAAGGTTCCCGTAAGCAGTTCTCAGCTGCTCCCAGGAAGGTATGCCTTCTGCATTTGTTCTAGCTTACATAAAGATTAATGCAATATTGTTACCAATTGTAGTGGTTGCAAAACAGTTATAGTGAAAGAGTGGTCTCCTTTTTTGATATTTACCAGCCGCTTGCTTGGTAAAGACTACTTTTGTGGAGGATAATTCAACAAATTATTTGTGCGCATTTACTAAGAGAGGCTAAGTCCATACTTATGATGCATATCCACTTTTAATTGTTGTTAAAAGGGGCTTTTGAGCAATTTAACCTTTCATCACAAACTTATAGATGTTTACTTTTGTTTCCTTGATGCATCTGTACTAGTTTTCCCTCATGTTGTCACCCGTATCCTTATTGTTGGTATCCATTACCCCGTATAGCTACCTGTGCTACATCATGTATAATGAGTGTACTACGAAGGGTCTTCTTTAACGAGCTGAATATTAGGGTTGCCATTAAATAAAGATAAGAGGAGAGCTGAAACACTTGCTCCAAATATGAAGAAAGGAAAGCAGTATGGTTTTAGAATTAAAAAACTTTTGTAATTAAGAGAAGTAAGTTTTGAGTTTATTTCGCAGGTGTGTTATTAGACATTTCTTCCACCCATTACGTGAGGCATGGAACAATGTGGGAATAACTTTCTTACAAGATAGGTCACTGGAAGTGATATAGTGTAGAAAGGCCTATGGCTCAAATTATGACGGATTGGTGCTCGATGTTAGTGGAAACACGGTGTTAGAGCTTGCGTGTCAGTTAAGAGGCACAGAGCAGGCTTGGGGACTGTTCTCAAAGCCCTGAACACTAATATGGTTTTGTGGTCTTGTGGGTTGCTAGAGCTGAGTCATAGATGGAGGGGCAAATTGGACGCTTACAGCTACAACATTGGTTCAGATGGGTGACTAATAGAGGTCAAGCAAGTCATTTACCCAAGAATACTTGGGAATCCCAAGATGGGTTATTAATAGAGGTCAAGCAAGTCATTCACATAGAATGCTTGGATTAATCCAAGCAAAGTTGCATCAACTTGTTGGCACTTGCAATTGAAGGAGACGCATTTTACTCCCCCTTCTCTGCAGCCTTGGGCTCTTTTGACAGATAGCTTTTAGAAACAGATGATGATTGGGCTGGGTAACCAACCCAGCTCAGCATCGGAGTAGTCTTCATCTCCAAATACCCTTGACCTTGTCAGGAAGAAACAAAATGAGTCTACATTAAACTTTGTACAATTATCAAGTTTGACCTAAAAATACTTTTCAAGTCAATAAGGCATCTATTTAACAGTTCAAAACATGGTTACCAAAAGCTCTTAAGATGAATACTAAGGAAAAATATGAAAGAGGAATAATGAATTGAAAGGCAATTGAAGTCATAGGCAAGATCCGAAGATCTTTATTGCTGAACAACCTTATTCCCCTTTTGAACTTTAAATTGATTACCCTCAGTTTCCATTATTTTCATTTGCTTTTTAACTTTGCCTCGATGAACCGTGTTCATCTGGCTTGTTAAATGTGACGTGTGCACATTTAGGTATGTATTTGTCATTGAGCTGACATTCTTTGGGTATAGGTTTCATAAACCTGGTAAATTAGCATGTAGTGGATGGAGACTGATAGGCAGGTATTTCTGAAAACTCCAAGAGTCTCTAGTTTTAATGAAACCACAAATTTCAGTTTAAGAAAATGATGGATAGGGAAACTTTGGACTATAACTCAACGCAAAATGGTCACCAACCACACAATTAAGTACGTGGAACTTAGGAGTCAACAAAGCAAGCATAACCGAGTTGATGGTTAAGCCTAAATGCCTTGGATCAAAAATCAAAACTTGAACCTACTTACTCAGGTTTTAACTGCTTGGTTATACTTCCAATGAAGAAAATGCTCAAGCTCCTACAAGACTGCAAGCACGTGTATGAAAGAAAGAGAATTTATTATAACCTTGGGTAGTTGTTTAGAACATCCAAAAGGCTTACTAAGCTCGAGAAACGCTTTATTCCTTGTTGGCAGCATAATCAAATCCTATCTGCACCTTGGCATATCTTCGAGGTGGCCTTCTTATGCAAAAAGGCCTTAGACTGCATTCACGATGAGGTATTGCAACAATATCCAGTTATCCACAAATCAAACATCAAGTTAACTACACTGGGATCCCAAAGGCAGCTAATTTCCATTTGTGTAAGTATGAGTGTACGAAAAAGGTGCCAAAAAGGGGGATGCTACTCATGTAAATGAAACGAGAAACAAGGGGGGAAATGCTAGAAAAACCTCTTATGTTTCTAATGACTTCAGCATCGGATGAGGTGCAGATATAACCCCAGAAAAAAGAATTAGCTGGTTATAGGCTGGAATTGGCAAGTCAATAACTGAATTTCTTCAGAATGGACGGATCTATTTTACAGTTTTTGTCTTTTAAGTTTGTCTTGCAATCTTAGGTGCGGTGAGGGTGTCAAAAACTAGATGTAGGGTGATGAGTTGGTACTCCCTCCGAGTTAAGAAGAGATTATCTTTTCCCACCTGAAGAACCATAATCAAGAGAGCCCTGGGCAGCATGAAGGATTTTGGGATGATATTGGCCATTACTTAACTGAGTTGCTTGGAAATTAAAACTCCTTCCGCTGTCATATGTCGATCTGCAAGTATATTTACTTAGCCACTTTTACATATGGTGGTTGTTCCATCCTTAGTTGCAGGAAACTCCTAATATGGTGACGTTTCTCTCTCGGAAACTCGCTTTTGCGATCCCAAGTTAAGAGCTCCATGGGATCTCGTCCCAAGCTAATATGGGAACTCGATCCCGTTAGCTGGATAGAGATGCAAAGAACAAGTGAGAGAATACCTGAAAATCAAGCCCTTTTCAATTCAATTCCTTGTTTCTCTCTTCCTTCAAGTCCTTAAAGCCTCCTTGTTTGTTGTTGCTGGCTATGTAAACTACTAAACAAATGATAATACTCTTTACACATTTATATAATCAAGCCGCTCCCAACCTCAGATTCTTCTTGGTGCTTACGCTCCCCCGTTCCCGTTACCGCTCCCCCCCCCCCCCTCGCTTTATGCAACTAAGGTTCCATCTCCTTACAATTATTCTCCTCTCTACACACGCCACACAAATTGTCGGGGGTGCCTCTCCACCTGTACACCGGGAGTGTACCCCCCCCCCCCCCCTCTTTGGATAATTATTCTCCTTCCCTTCCCCTCCCGCCTCCTCTCTCTGCTCCTTCGATTGAACCTGTTTAGGCAGATCGAGATTTAAATCAGCAGACTGCCTTGCGCTGGGCGTTTGATTCGATTAGGGATCGATTCACACAGATCTTGAGAAGAAGTGAGAGAGCATCCAATCTGGGAGCTTCCAGGTGTTTTCCTCAATCCCAGTAAGTATAGGTCGTAGGCAGAAGATGGATCCTCGAATTCCAGCGTCTTTGTTTGAACGACAAGTTTGATCGCATGATTTAGATCTCAAAGTTTTTCTCCCTCGCATCGTGGTAAATCTGAATATTCGCTACCAAGTCTGATTTCCCGCATACGTACCTTCGTATTACTTTACTTTGAAAATATAGAGCCTGTGTCCTTTTGATGTGACTTGTTTGTTTGTAATATAAAGCATGTATCCTTCTGAAAGTCTAGAGCATGTATCCTCCGGGCGTTTGTTTGCTTGTTCGTTAGTTTGAAATCTAGAGCCTGTGGTGATCTAGAGCCGGGTTCATCCTTACTTTGGTCCAGTTTCATGGTTCTCTTAATTTTTTCGTGGAGTGTGGTTCTCTCTGTGTTCGTTCACGATCTATTGGCCCGAACCTTTTCCTATCGCCTTATGTGGAGTGGTCCTTTGTGACGTCTTTGGTTGGTTTTATTGGTTGTGTTTTAGGTTGGAGTGTGCCTTGTTCTGGCTCCATATCTTGGTTGGAGGTGCCTTGTTCAGGCTCCTATGGTAGGGGTAGCTTTTCACCGGTGTCTTGTTTTGCTGTTGCCTTGAACCCCCCCCCCCCCCCCCCCCCCCCCGGGGGGGGGGGGGGGGGTGTTGGTTAGCTCGGTTACAACTATCTACGTGTTCTATTTGTGTCTTCATTTCTGCTTTGGTGCCCTAGGAGGGTTTTGCCTTGTGTGTGGAGGGTTCCTGATCTGGATTTTTTCAAGTTTTCTTGGTTCCTCTACGCTATTGTTTCTTACTTTCTCCTCACTTGACATGATTTGTTATTGCTTTGTAAGCGTGTGGCTTTTTATGAGTCTGCTTTCCTGTGTTGGCTCTTTTGTTTTAGTCCTGTCAGTTGGATTTGCGGTGGTATGATGAGAAGGTTGTGGATTGTTCTTTGTGTTTGGATCTAGATTGTTAGCGTACGGGTTATCTGAAGTAGAGTGACTAGGGTTAAGCGGCGTATTTGTTGTGCGAAATTATATCGACATATGTCGTGTCTAGAACGTGGCTATGACTCGTGTGGTCATGGAATTTATCAACCTTTGTCGTGACCAGAACATTGGTGAAACATGGCTGTGGCTAATTTTGCTATGGATTTGGAGGGTTCTTACTAGATTATCGTGTTATTATCATGAGAAGGTAATATTTGATTGCACTTTCCTATTTTCTGGATCAATTGAGAATATCTCGATGTTATTTCGATGTATGTTAGTTTATATTAATAGCCGGGACGGCTTCAATATCTTTTTAAGTCAATTTTTGACGTGGGTTCTAGAAAGTGGGTTGAGTCCAGAGGAGATTGTTTTGCTTTATGGATACCGCTTCTCTTGTAACTGGTTCTCTCTGATTTTTAATACAGTGTTTCTATTATTGACCAAAAAATGGTACGACGTGTTTATTTCATGTGTATACTGCTGAATTTTTTAGGTTTTGCAAAAATAACCTAGTAAAACATGCAATGGCTGTGAACTGATGCAATTCAGTTTCCTTTAGATACTCCACCTAAAAAGTTCAAAAATCTAGTAAGGTGATTATTTCGTGCAGGAACGTAACCCGAACTGGAATGACGCGCAGCACCCAATAACAAGAAGCCCCGGCTACAGTAAGGAGTAATTCTGCTCAGCCCTTACGTTGGGGCCTTTTCTTGTATTTTCCTACTTCACCCTTTTGTGGTTGCTTATTAAATTGTAACTAGCATGCCTACAAGGCGGAAACCCTTCTTTCTTCGAGTACGTCTAGAGACGGAAAAGGAACTAAGAAGGGAGACGAAGCTGGAGGAAGGAAGAAGAAACTGGTATGCTTCTGACGTAGTGTATTATCCCTCTGCTTAGAATCAGCAAGAAAGAGACAGAGGAGATTGAAGTTGAGCTAACCTTTTGGCAGAAAAATTTATGAGTTTGCAGCGGTGTGGTTGGTTGTATAGGTAGCTTTCGTGGGATTTTCTTACTTATTCTTACTCTCATTTGCAGTCTATATTTTGTAATCTGCAGTTAGTGTGGTTGTTGGTGGTTCAGGTTTGTCGATATTCTTGTAATCAGATGAAGATCAGTATTTCCCATCATTCTGTCCTTTTCCATCTATATAGTTTCGTTACCGTACTACGTTTCTCCACACACCATTGCTTATGGTTTAGAAGGAATGTACATGTCAAGATGTTGCGGTTCCACTTCATTTTATGGGTGTCAAAATATGGTCTCATTCTAGACTGGTAGTTGTTGAAGCACTTGGCTTTGCTGCCTTGCTGGTGGTGGTCAAGATATTCGTTACAATGTCACCTTTCACTCCGTGTCAACAGCTTTCCCCACGTGGGTGCCCGTGCTTGTGAGTTGGTTTTGGAAGTGAGATATGCTTGGGAATATAAAAAAGGGGTGCTGGGATACAAACGCTAGATGCTCAGGTTTGTTAGTACTTTGTATACCTTCTGGATAAGAAGGCCTGATTACTTTATTAGTAGGTGTAGTTGGGGTAGGTTATTGTTTATTGTGCTGTTGCTTGTCGGTACCTTTTTCCCGGCCTTACATGTTGTTAATTAAGAGCAGTTTATTGGGGGCTGATCCGAGCCCCACACCGAGGACCCTAGATTCGAGGACACCGACGTGGTTATGAGTGTGGGAGAGCCAAAAGAGTGTCACGAAATTGTTTTTCGGGTTAACTACGTTCTACGTTCTACGATTTTAATGCTAGAGGCAATTACGAACTACGCTACCCGTGAAGGTAGGTGGTCAATTGTCCCCCTTCATTAGGAGAATAGAGATTTTCTCCTAGTTTATTAGTGATAGATTTCCAAAGTACACGAGAGGTGCATTGAAATAGAGTTTGACCCCCACGTAAATTTGAAAAATGTAGACTAATGGGAACTTTGACCCCCCCCCTTCATGATTAGAACCTAGCTTCTCCGCTGCCGTCTACCACAAGATGGAAAAATCCGGTGCCATTGACAACTTCTGGGTAAAGAGGGTCGTTGCGAATCTCAAAGGGCCTCTTTATTAGTAAACATGTATAAGAGGAAACGACACAAATGGTCCGTATCTTTGTAGTTTCAAGTTCGTACAAATAGTCCTTGTAGTTTTTAAATTTAGCCCATTCAGTCGTTTTACACACGTCCGTCTATTTTCAGCCGTGAATATACCCAACAGTGGGGGTATTTTTGTCCTTTTTCTCACATTTCAGACTCCTAAAAAAAATGCCGTCCTTACAAAGCTTAAGATTTTTTTATTAAGGGTAATCCCGTCATTTGACATTAATATATCCTAAACCCTAAATCCTTCTTCTTTCTCATCACAGTCGTCGCCACCCTTCCACAATCGTTGTCGTTGCCATCCTTCCACCATCGCCGTCGTCACCACTGCCCTTCCACCATTACCGATCACTAATTGAACACACAACCCTTCCTTCCCCTCCTCATTGTCCTTAAATCCCATTGGTTCTTAAATATCAAGAGCAATTTCGGCCACCACCACCCTTCAAACCGCTACTTAGTGTCACTGTCCACCGCCTTCACTATCCTTTTACGCACCACCACCACGTCTAAAGCAACATCATCTTTTCCAAAGCCAATGTTTTGGTGAGATCGGCAACTACAAGGTACCGCTGTTGTTGTCGCCACAAGCCACTATCGCCACCTATCACACTGATCTTGTCAACCACCAAATGTGAATGAGCTTCGCCGTCTATCACCCCCTTCTCATAAGCTATAAAGTCCGATGGAGAGTAAATCCTTCACAGATCTATCCCATTTTGCAGCAACAATAGTTTGGATAGTGGTGGTTGGCATCGTTGTCGATTTAGATGGTGATTGAGTGCAACAACTAGGGATGACAATAAGACCCGCAACCGGTGGATCCCCGCCCCGCCCCGCTCCTATAGGAGCGGGTCTTTTTGACTTTGATCGGGTCACGGGGCAGGTATGGTTTTTTTTAAAATTCGCAACGGGTTAGGGGCAGGTATGATATTTAGTCCAAACCGCCCCGCGACCCGTTCCTGCCCCGGTATTTAACCATATTCATCTTTAATCCTAGCCGTCCATCTGACACCTATATAATATGTCCTTATCAATTATCATCCCCATTCTCCAACCCTAATTTCCATTTCCAATCAATCTCTCACTCTCTGCCGATAACCACCACCATCAACATCACTATCCCGACTCGCCATCACCCAGATCCATCCACGTAAGAAGCAAAAGTGCACCATCTCGGTGGTTTTGGCTCGAATTTACACCATCAGGCGAGATTTTCGTCTAGGACTTATGATATGTTTACAAAGGTGCCGTGGCGCCGCACCAACCATAATTTTATCTGCTGACAAAGGTGCCGCATCGCCGTCACGCCTGTTTCTTCTCTCCCGGCCTCTCATTCGCATAGTCGGCGACTGACCATTGACTAATCTAACGGCACCGTCGGCGACTGACGCAACAGCGAGCCATCAGACACCAAGCCGTCGCTGCCGCCTATGATGACGGTGTCGATCATCAGCAATCCGTCGTTGCCGTCGCTGCCATCTCAGTATATTGGGCTACCGTGATCTATTGCCATGATGGCTGCCATCTGATCGCTGCCGTGATCTACTATTCTACTGCCAGTTTCGAAGGGCATAAAGACATGGCGGGGCGGGGGGGGGGGGAGAAGGGTTTTCTAAAACATTTTAGGGTCGGATATGGACTTGAGGTTATATAACCTGGTGCGGGGCGGGGTGGGATTTCAAGGGTAGCGGGGCGGGTGCGGATCTTATAAGATCCGCATCCGACCCGCCCCATTACCATCCCTAGCAACAACAATTTGGACGGTGGTGGAGACAGAAATGCGAGGAGAAAAATGCCCCTGTCGTGGGGCACACTAACGACTAAAAATAGACGGACATGGAAAAAAGGACTTAACGGGCTACAGTTGAATATTTAAGGGACTATCTGAACGAAATTGAAGCTACAGGGACTACACCCTCGAATGGCTCAAAGTTCAGGAACCTTTTGTGCTATTTCCTCGACGTATAATGTAGAGGGCACGTGACTTCATAAAGCAAGTGGTAAGGTACGTCCAGGATATGCAAGAGAATCCCATGTCATCAAAGAATTTATTGATCTTAGTCATTTGGCTGAAGCCATTGGCTTTTTTGTTAGGTGCGGCATCTGTAGGTGTGGGCAATGTCACTTCAGTCTATTGTTTGGGCATCGCCTCCAGGTCGAAGTCCTTGGTGTACCCATGACAAGAGTCATGAAGACATGATGAGCCTTGCTTTGTCAAATTGGTCGAGGTAGGGGCGGAAGTTGAAGTCCTAGTTCTTCTGAAGTTGAACTCTCAATTGCAATTTTTCTAGAAAAAATTAGGATTAATTACACCCACGTCCGTGAGGGTTAGGGTGAAAATACAATAAAGGACATCAAGTTTTAAAAATTTAACAGATCGTTACCACAAACGTTAAAAGGTGTGACACCCCCAACCCTAGTGACGTCACCAGAGCTGGGTCGTCAGTCATGACTGCATTATAAATCCTGTCGATACATAGCAATTCTAAAAACATCCTTGAATATATATACAGACGGTTTCAAGAAAACTCATCCTTAAAAAAAATTCATCGTAAAGCTCAACACGTGCACAACGAAAGTATTTACACAAAATGTCTAGTTCCCAAAATACGAATATCGTCTTCTTACTTTTCTGTTCACTGATTAAGCGCCTTCTCCTTCCATTTCTTTGAAGTTTCCCCTACTTCGCCCTGACTGCCTGAAACATTACAGGTAAGGAATGAGCGCAAATCGCCCAGTAAAGATAATATGAGGAGCAACGCAGACAATGAAGTGACAGCCTTGGGAGAAGCAATAATCAACATCAACGATATCAAGAATCAAGAATTCTAAAGGATGACACAACATCAAGACGAATATTCCATTTTGAACCACCCAGGTTGATTGAACTTAAAACTCCTGAACAAGCACCCAAGTTCTTTGAACCTAAAAGTCCATTATGCATTGCACTTGACCGAACCATAAACTTGGTCTGTTTTTTATTTACTGGATCAAGACGACTATTCCATTTTTAACACATTGCTTTGATTTCTCCCATAGCCATATAGCACGAGAAGCTAAATCCATGGTTTCCTCCAATATTTCACTAAATTACAAAAAGATAAACAATAAAGAAAATAAGAAAAGAAATCAAAGATGGTAAGAGTTTGACTCTAATGAATTGCTTATCAAGATAACCGACTGCGAATCGCTTTGTTATTCATTTGAGGAATAGAATTGGCCAAAAATCTCACCGTTTCCTCTTAAAGATGTAAAGATGTAAAGGACATGAGATTCGCATGGTTTCGGCATAACAACATCATCATACAAATTATATGTCCTGGCAACATTATGATAGTTGTGGATGTGCTAAAGTCTCAAAAAATCATATCTTAGTGCAAGTTCTAGACACTGAGGGTCGGAAAAGTATGTGTAAACTTTGAAGTAGTCGTGATGTATGACGAGCACAATGCTATGTAGCAAATTCACCAATTATTCCAAAAGTTGAAGCTGTTGGGCAAGCCCTCTCTCATACGTGTAACAAAGTGATAACTTTTGGGTAACAAGAGAATTTCTTTTTTCATCATTGCTTTCAACGCTTCTTCTAACACAGTAATAATCTGTCAAACTGGTTCCCACTTGGAGTGAGTAATATGGTCAAAATCTATCTCCTTATTCTATTTGATGCGATGAAATCTAAGCTGAATGCACCCGTGCACAAATACATGGTATGTTTCAGTGCATGTTAAGGTCCTAACATTCTTGAGTGATGCCCGACTGTAAAGATTCTGAACATTTGTAAGCTTTCATTCATTTAACTTTGAGTGATGTTTTTCTTCTAATCTCGATGCTAAAATGTTGGAAATTCACATAGTTTAAAATGCTAGATCACCAATGAGGCACGCAATTTCAAAGTCGAAAGTGAACTTATCTTCTAATTGATATAAGGTTTAAACGTCTTAATTATGACATCTACAATCAATAACTCTTGTATTATGTGTAGACAAGTGCTTCAGGTGATCAATAGCCGTGTCCATTCCTTGGGTACACTTGTAGCACTTTTACTGGTAAATATTTTTGGCATCTAGCAACGATCACATAGAGTTATTAATCATGAATTTGTTAGCCTAGCAATTAATGGAGGACGACGATATAAAGAAAGATCTCGTAACATAACATGTCAAAATAAAACGGGTAGAACTCTGAGAAAGCAATAAGACACAATGTGTATGTGCATGAAGTTGTTTGCGTACTTGGGGGTAGTCTTCCTTTATATAGATGTAGGTAGAAGGACCCTAGTAGGACTAGGATTCTAACAGCTGGGCCTTGGGCTAGATCTGTCAAGATTGTGTTAGGATCCTTGAGGATCATGTCACGACCCTTGATGATTCTATTAGGATCTTTTTAGAATCCTAACCCACTAATATGACAACGACCAAATCTGTTACTGACTAGGCCGAATATGAGTCGATCTTGACGTGTGTTGGGAGTGTATTTTTAGCTATATCATAACGCCTCTTGCTTTTGATGGTGCCTATGAAGCTGGAAAAAGTACAACTAGTGGTAGGGATAGCTAAAACAACGAACCAAGTGGGCTAAGAAATTCACCGGAAGCAACCTAGTCAAAGTACAAACTTTAGGAGGTTTGACCAGACCACCTGATTATCGTCTTGTACTCGGACTGCATGCTCGAACAATTAGTTCGGGCATGGTCTACCCGAGCACAATAGGTTTGAACCCCTATCTGCTCCGTCAGGTGATGAGCCTTGGTATCTGGAGAGCACCAAGGATACACAGGGAAAAATATATTTGACGAGCCTGCACGGGCGTGGCCTGTCCGAGCATATAGAGATTGATCCTAGTCTGCTCGAGCACGACATCGACCCTTGTGCTCTCTCTGAGCACAAATGGAATGTAGCTAGCATTCTCCTTGGGCAGAGTGCTCGGCCAACATTTTGCTCGGGCAGAGGCCTTAATCCTTGGGCTCTGTCCAAGCACGAGGGGAAAAGAGTTGGCATTCTGCTCGGGCAGAGTGTTTGGATGGCCTTCTACTCGGACAGATGCCTTAATCCTTGGGCTCTATTCGAGCACGAAGGAAATGAAATTGGCACTCTGCTCGGGCATAGTGCTCGGACGACATTATGCTCAAGCAGATGCCTTAACCCCTGCGCTCTTGAGAGCACAAGGAGTTGGCACTCTGCTCGGTAGAGTGCTCGAATGGCATTCTACTCCGGCAGAGTGCTCGGACGACATTCTACTTGGGCAGATGCCTTAACCCCTATGCTTTTGAGAGAGCACAAGGGAACGTAGTTGGTGCTCTGCTTGAGAGGATTACTCAGATGATATTTTGCTCTGGCAGATGCCTTAACCTTTGTGATCTCAAGAGTACAAGGGGAATAGAGTTGCCACTCTGATCGGGCAAAGTGCTCGGACAACATTCTACTTGAGCAGATGGCTTAATCCCTATGCTCTTGAGAGCACAAGGAGAATAGAGTTGACACACTCTGTTCGAGCAGAGTGCTCGGATGACATTTGGCTCAGGAAGATGCCTTAAAGCTTATGCTCTTGAGAGGACAAGGGGAACGGAGTTGGCAGTCTACTTGGGCAGAGTGCTTGGATGGCATTCTGCTCAGGCAGATGCCTTAACCTTTGTGCTTTTAAGAGCACAAGGGGAATGGAGTTGGCACTCTGCTCAGGCAGAGTGCTCAAACGACATTTGGTTCTGGCAGATGCCTTAATCTCTGTGCTCTTGAGAGCACAAGGGGAATGGAGTTGGCACTCTACTCGAGCAGAGTGCTCGGATGGCATTCTGCTCGGGCAGATGCCTTAACCCTTGGGCTCTTTGAAGGTTCACACGTGTCCCTTTGACTCGTGGCACTAAATTACTTTGGACGGAAATTTGAATCTTCAGACTTTGAGATGAGTCCATGTAAGCGGAAACGATCCATCACGCGCTTTTAGGAATGATTACCAAGAAGCCCTTTATAAAAGAGCAAGTCCCTTTCATTTCTCATTTCACTCCAAATTTCTCCGAGTGTTTTCTCTTCATTATGTAAGTTCTCTCTCCAATATCTTTTTAGTCCAGCATTTCATTTTAGTACCTTTAAGTGTTTTCCACAGAAGAATGTCTGAGTCATCCAATATTTTAGCTCTTCCGAAGAGGTTATTGAAAGTAGTTCCTCTTCATCTAATGGGCAAGCACTTACGTCCCAAAATTGGGGTAGGTCCTTCCAACCCACAATCTTCCCAACTTTTGCCTTGTAGAGATGACTTAGTGGAGGCCAAAGATAAGGCAGAGGAAAGGGAAAATCCTTAGTCTTGGTTCACCGTATATAAGAAGCGAAAAAAGATATCCGAGGATGAATTAATAGCACTCATAGAAGATTTCCCTTTATCAAAGGGATTCACTGCTCGGGTCCTTGAGTTGCAAGAATCGGCAAACCAGGGGACCAAAAAAGAGACATGCATTTATGAGGGACAATTAAGGTCGGGATATAGGCTTCCCTTGCATCCTTTTTCCATTGTTATGTTCAATCATTACAAGATGGTTCCTTGCCAACTTGTACCCAATGGCATAGGCCTCATTTATTTGGTTAAAACTTCGGGTTACAAAGCGGATGCTGCAGACTTCATGCTTCACATTGTGTTTTGTCAAGGGCATGAAAATAATCCAGGCTGGTATTATATCCACAGCAGACAAAGAATCCTCAAGGGTGCCTTAGAATCAAACCAGGGTTGGCGCTCCCGGTACTTCTTCGTAAGGCGCAGGGGCGCATTGGGGGTTCCCCATGAAATGGAACAGTTATCATAAGGAGCTCAAGAACAAATGCAAGCCTGTTCCTAATGCCTTAACAAAACGTATTATTGACATATCAAATTTAGAGGTGGCCTTTCCATTGAGAATCCTCTAATGGAAGAGGAGTTAAAGTAGGGGAAAATCATTCCCCATAAACCTGTATTGAGGAGCCTCTCAGTGGATCCTTTGTCACACTCCATGACTAGTGCATCTTCTACTAGTGTTGGCCTTTTAGGTAGATGTCAAGTGCGTCTTCATTTATTTTCCACATTCCTTAAGTATTTTCACTTGTGTTTTTGACGTCTTCTTTCCTTTTATGCAGATGGCTAGCGTCAGTGAAAAAACACTCTAGTCTGGGTTCCTGAGTGTTCGTAAAAAAACTACCAATGGAAAGAGGAAGGAGAAGATACCATCTACTAACTTGCCCCTGCTCCCAAGAAGACTAGAGTTAGTCTTCTTGAATTTCCTCCTCATGTCATCGGGGGATTTCTGTTGAGGAGGATCCTATCTTTCGTCCAAGGTGGATGATTAGGCAGGGAGATATGGGGATGCTGAACAACCATGTCTTCGAGCAACATCTCTCGCACGTCGTCTTTTCTAAGGACATATAGATTTTCGAGAATCAAACCCACGAGTCTTTTTCCTGCTTTTTCACCCGGTTTGTGTACAAGGTAAGTCCTCTTTGCTTTTTCCTTACTTTTTTTAATTCAAAGGCCATTTCGTTCGTACTTGCTCAGCATTTTGAGTTTCTAGATTTACCCCTATGGCAGCTAGAGGTTGTCTTGGTTTGAGATGGCTAGGGAAATGGCGGCCAAGGTTGGACGGGAGAAGAGAGACACGCTTGCCAAAGCTGAGGAGTCTGCAAAACATGCCTAGGATGGTGGCTGAAATGATTCATTTTCAAAATTAGCAGCCTTGAAAAGAGATGTAAGAGGATGAAGAAGAAGGAGGCCGAGGTTAGGGAAAAGGGCATTCAAGATTACATCGATGGCGACGAGTTGGGTTTCTAAAAGGCCAAAGAGATGTTTGTTCAATGGTTTCCTGATATTACCTTGGATGACTTCGTTATGCTTGTGTTCGGATAACCTGCTGAAGAGATGGTTGCGCATTCTGAGGCTGATGATATAGCTTCTCAGGCCGAGAATGATGATCAGCCTGGGAATGCCCCGAGTCTTAGAGTAAATATTTTGTCTTTCTGTACTCTAGGCTCTTTTGGATGTAATCAACGATATTTTTTCTAAGTATTTTTGATACACCTTGAGGGATTTCATTGTCTATGCTACTTGTCACACTCCTACAGAGGGTGTTCGTCAATGCAGTCATGTGTCCATGAGCTTATTCTGTCCACATCTTACTTGCATTTATGTTTACTTTGACGCGAATTCTTATTGTCAATTAAGAGCTGACATGCCTCATACTCTTGCTTGGCCAGGCTTTGAATTATCAAAGTGTGGTGGGGTGACGAAATCCTACAAAAATCGTTTCACGGGTTAGATATGTAGCTAAACCATTTAGATAGTACTTGAGTTCTATCTTAACACCTCTAGTACCTTTCTTTGAAGAAAGGTACATCTTGAAGGCTCTTGTGTTCTTGAGAACTTGAAAATCTTAAGAGGATGTTTGCTCGGGCCCTCTACTTGGACAAGAGTGTGAAGGAAGATAAACTCTATAAAGATTATTGTACTAAAATTATGCTCAGAAGGAAAAAAAATAAGACTTTATTGCTTGGGCAAAAAGATCGAAACTACATAGGGGATTGATGTCAATCCATTTATTTGTCTAGCTGTCAACAAATCTGAGTACTATTCTAAAACTTGGGAAAAAAAATCCTACGTCTTACTCTAGGTTGGACAAGGTCTGAGCCCCCTACCCCCCCCCCCCCAAACAAAAAAAAAAAAGGAGTGTCTTGCCTTGGGGAAAGATGCTACTGGTGGTAGTGACGAACATTCTCTGCATTATATATATATATATAGACAACTTTCCAGTGGCTGACTTTGGGTCAGACACTTCCAGCTTATGAAGGCTTAGGTTGCCACACTGTGGGAAGTCTGACTTCAACATGCAATAAGGCTTTTGTCCCAAAGCAAAGGAGGAAAGGTGTTTCTCCCATGATAGAGTGTGGAGTGGTTATGTATGTCCAAATTACTTTAGGGAGTTCATCAACCCATACCCCTTTGGCATTATCCAACTTTTTCTTCAATTCATGTAAGATGTTGCAATTCATATTTTTAGTTTGGGCACAGAAGTGAAGCAAAGGTCAATTGAAAGATTATCACAAAGTCTCCCGAAGTTGGCATAATCAAATATTCTCTTATCAGTGATAAGGGCCTTGGTACTTCAAAGCGGCATACAAAACTCTCCCAAAAGAATTCTTCGCACTTAGTTGATGTGATGGTTTCCGGTGCTTCGGCCTCGGCCCACTTCATGAAATAATCAATGGCGACTATCACAAACCGCTGCTGTGTCCTGAAGTCATAGGAAATGGGTCCAGAATATCCATCCCCCACATAGTAAAGGGGATTGTTGACAACACTGAGCTAAGATGGGCAGTCGATGTATGAGAGAGAAGCATAATTTTATGGCATTTGTTGTACCTCCACGTAGCCTGATTGCATCTTTTTTTGCATCGTTGGCCAATAATATCCTTGCCTTATTATTTTATGTGCCAAGTTTCTTCCAAGATGCTATCCGCATATCCCATTGTGTACTTCTTGTAGAACGTATAAAGACTCTGTTGGGGCAAACACTTGCGATAGGGAAGGCTAAATGATTTTTTATACAAAGCTCATTCTACGAAGACATATCGAGAGGTCTTGGCACGAAGATAGTGTGTTTCCTTCCTTTCATCGGGTAAGTCTCATCTGGAAAGGTATTGAATAATGGGATCCATCCAACAAGGCTTTTGATCTACCACCTCAATGTCAGCCTTAGGGCTGATGTTATGGTTCTTGAGGATCTCAATATAAACTTTTGTGCAAAAATTTTAAAATATCCGTAGAGGCTAACCTTGACAACTAGTCTGCCAGAGCATTTTGATCTTCAGGAATTTGGCATATAATGAAGTTCTTGAATCTTACAACCAAGTGTTGAAGATCTATCCATGTAAAGAACCCATAGATCTGGGGCCTCATAGATGACCAATTGCGATGGGTCTTCAGGCACTTTGCACTCAACTATGAAGTCTGCCAAGGCTTGAGCCTTGATTGGGTGCATGGTCTATAATAGATATCAAACTCTCCTAGATCAATAGACCACTTGACCAACCTTTCTGATGCCTCGGGGTTTTGCAAGATCTTTCACAAGGGCTGGTTCTTTAGAACCACTATTGTGTGAGAAATGAAATATGGTCGAAGGCGCCTTGCTAATATGATGAGAGCTAGGGCCATCTTGTCAATCTTTAGTTATAGTGTTTCAACATCTTACAATATCTTGCTCACATAATAGATCGGTCTCTAGATGTGGTTCTCTTCTCTGACTAATACCACGCTGACTGGAACTTTACTAACAGAGAGGTAAATAAAGAGATCTTCTCTCGAAGATGGTTTAGTGAGGAGAAGAGGAGATGACAAGTACTCCTTTATCTCTTCAAAGGATTTCTGAATTCCTCTATCCAGGCGAAGTCTTTTGCTGTACTGATAGCTTTAAAGAAGGGTAAACACCATTCGGCTGATCTAGACATGAATCTTCCCAGAGGTGCAACTCTGCCTGTCAACTCTTGGACTTGTTTGATGTTTCTGGGGGGAATCATGGCTTGGATGGCCTTTATCTTCTCCTGGTTGGCCTTAATGCCGCGCTGGGAAACCATAAACCAGGGAATTTTCCTTATGCAACATCAAACACGCACTTGAGTGGGTTCATCTTTATGTTGTATTTTCTTAGGATGTCGAAAGTTTTCTTGAGGTCTTCAACATGGAATTATGCTTTGGCGCTCTTTACTAACATATCATTTACATAGACTTCCGTGTTTTTTTCGATCAGATCATGGAAGATCATGTTCATTAAACATTGATATGTAGCTCCAGCCTTCTTGAGCCCAAATGGATGACTTTGTAGCTGTAAAACCGCGCTCTGCGATGAACAAAATCTTAGGGACATCATCTTCATGCATCATAATTTGATTATATCTGGAGTAAGCATCCATGAAGCTTATTAGCTCATGCCCTGAGGTAGCATCGATAAGGATATCAATCTTAGGAAGTGGGTAGCTGTCTTTTCGGCAAGCTTTGTTGAGGTCTGTGAATCGATGCATATTCGCCATGAGTGGCTTGATTTTGGGACCATGAAAACATTGGCATTCCAGTCTGGATAGTGGATCTCTATAATGAACACAACGTCTAGGAGCTTGTCCATTTCCTCTTCAATCTTCACCTGTCTCTCTGGTGCGAATGTCCGCTTCTTCTGCTTGACAAGTTTCTTAGCCGAGTCAATATTCAACAGGTGTGTGATCACTTCAGGATCCATTCCGGGCATGTCTGCCACTGTCCAAGAAAAGATGTCTGCATAACTCCTCAAGAGGTCAATAAGCTTGAGCTTAAGTTCTTCCTTGAGGCAAGACCCGATTTTGATGGTCTTTTTTATTTTTCCAGGATAGATCTTAATATCTAAGAGATCTTCGACCAGTTTGCCTCTTTGCTTCTTTGTCTTGTCTCTGAGGTCTTCAATGATGAGGGCCTTTTTGTTCTTGGCTTGGCATGATGCTAAATATCAATGCCGGGCTACTACCGGGTCGCCCTGCACTTCTCCTACCCCATGCTCCATGGGGAACTTCATCTTCAGGTGGTAAGTAAGCATTATAGCCTTCAATTGGTTTAAAGTGATCCGCCCAAGTATGGCGTTGTAGGCTGACGCGACATTCGCAACCACAAAATACATCAAGTTTGCTTGGGCCGGAGGTGTGCCTACAACAATGGGAAATGCAATAACTCTTTTAACTATTACTAGTTGATTTGAGAAGCCATAGAGTGGTGTATTCATGTTACGAATTTGATCCGTTGGGATGTTTATCTTTTGAAAGGCGTCATAATTCTTCGTCTGAACTCCCGTTATAAACCAAGATGTGTTCGACATCAACATTCCCTACTATGAGTGTGATGACTAGTGGATCGTCACGTGAGGGATCTTCACATCTCTAAACCATCTTCCAAAAAGAAGATTGTGGGTACTGGTACAGTCTTCTATTTTTTACTTGGAGGCTGGCTTGTTATGCATACATCTCTCGCGTATGCCTTGCGGGCCTGTCCGGATGAGCCTCTTGCTGCGAAGCCCCCGGAGATGGTGTTAATAGTACCCCTATTCTCTTGTCGTTCTTCTCTTCCTTCGGCAACTTGAGTTGCTTCTCTTTGATCTTTTTTGTGCACTACATACTTCTTCAAGTGTCTGCGCTTAATGAGGGCCTCAATTGCTAGCTTAAGCCACTCGCAATTGCCAATAATGTGGCTGTGATCGTTGTGGAAATGACACCACAATGTCTTATCTCTTTTACTGCGGGCAACCTCAATCTTTTTCAGTCAATTGAGAGCCTCTTTGTCCCTAATCTCATGTAGGATCTGCGACGGTCAGGCATTGATGGGCGTCAGGTTCTTCACGTCGAGCTGCTCCTTGGGGAGCCGCTCATAGCATCTTGAATGCTTGGAGTTTCCTCCCATATTCCAGGCTATCTTCATGAGAGCGTTTTCCTTGCTCCTGGCCATTCCATTCTCATCGTCCTTTATGAGTTTCCAAGTATTCTTCTGCCTAAATGTATTTGTTAGCCTTATCCAAAAGGGCACTCATATTCCCTAGAGAGCTCTTATTGACCGAGAATGCAAACTTGGACATGTGTTTGAGGCCTCATAGAAAGGCTGCCTATTTGACCGACTCTTCCATATTATCTATCTCTAATGTAGCAACGTTGAATCGTCCAATATAACAGGGACTCATTCTTCTCTTGTTCGACATTGAGCAATTGCATGTCAAATTCTTCCTTCTAGAGCGATTGCTGACAAAGTGCATCTGAAAAAGATCTGAGAGCTGGGAGAAGGAATGATGGACCTCGTACATAAGGATTTGAACCATGTACATGTAGCTTTGCATAAGGTAGTTAGGAAGGCCTGACACATAAACTTAGAGAAGTAGCATGTTCGCCTCAAACTGGTAAACGTGTTCTCCATGTTCGTCTATCCCATTGTACAAATTGCACTGGGGCATTATGAAATTGGGTGGCAGCTTTGCTCTCTCGGTTGCCTCAGGTAAAGGATATTCAGAATCCTCCCTGAGGGAAATAGTCCTTGGGGACTAGATTTAAAGATAACTTTCTAAGAGGTCCTTCCTTGGAAACAACTCTCATGTGTTCTGTGTCGGTGAGGTCATCCCTGAGGATGCTACTTTGGGACGGTGTTGCACTTGATGGTCACCGACCTAATTGGGGGAGTAATTCGTGCTATGTTTGAACGATAAGTCTCGACAATAACATGAACCACTCCTGGTGACATGTTTTTTTACTCCTCTTCTGGTTGATATGTCTGGTCGGCTTCTGACTTGTATTTGCAACCATAGCTCGATTGTGAGGAGAGTAGGATGTGGAGAATACTGGGATCAAGGCGTGGCTGATTGGTGGAGGCTGAGGCAACGCCTACACTGAGGGCTTCTGTAGCGTGTTTACAACATCCTTTAGTACATGAATTTCCCTCGTGAGGTCTGCATGTGGCGTCTTAAACAGCTTACCATTGAGACGGTGACAAAGGTCATCATTCTTCAAGATTGTAGTAGGTGACTGGTTTCTTCAAGATCCATTGTCCGAATCGGTAGTGGCAAAAGTTATGTTGACATGAACATCTTCAGCGGAGCCGGCGCGATGGTGAGAAGGTGTTAAGCGTCGATCGCGAGAGCGATTGGGTTGACGAGTGCTGTTTGATCTTGCATTACGATCTCATTTGGAATGGATGATTGGAGAGTCGACGGAGGATGAATGATTGTCCATTTTCCATGTCGTGGTCCCGGGGATGGCGCTAATATGTTGCTGCTAAAAGCTTGATCTGGAACCATGGCCGGAGAATTGACCTGCAAGATAGAACACATACTGACCGTTGGGTGGAGTTTCCGGTAAGGAACTCTCCGATGCTTAAGTTATAGTGCATCTAACATAGTAGAACTCTAAGAAAACAATAAGACATAATGTGTATATTTGCGAAGTTGCCTACATACCTGGTGGTAGTCCCCTTTATATAGCTATAGCAAGAAGAACCGTAATAGGACTACGATTCTGATGGTTGAGCCTTAGGCCAAATATGTTAAGATCGTGTTAGGATCTTTGAGGATCACATCACGATCCTTACTGATTTCGTTAGGATCCTTTAGAATCCTAACTCCACCAATACGGTAACCACCAATCCGTTATTGACTACGCCGAATATGAGTCAACCCTGACACATGTCACCTCTCGATCGGGAGTGTATTTTTAGCTATATCAATAATCATACCATACCTTTGATACCAAATGCCTAACCAATTGGTATCAGGCCATAAAGACTCTCATACGCTCAGAAAGCAGAGATTGAGAAGATCATTAATGAGTTGCTAGACTCTGGAATATTCAACCTAGTAACTCGCCTTTCTCATCCTCAGAGCTACTTGCTAAAAAGGAGGATGGAACTTGGAGACTATGCATTAATTATAACGGGACTGCTTTCTCCACTTACCATATGTTGCGTAGATATTCACAAAAAGTCAAACAAGAAAAATTCAGGGTCAAATACACGTAGGTACCCTGGAACTACCACAAAGTCTCAATTAAGGGTCCCAAAGTTTAATTTTTACACATAAGGGTCTGTAACTCTAAATTTGCAACAAGTAAGGGCATCCGTCCACTTTCTTAACGATCCAAGCTTTTCCGTCAAGGGCATTTTTGGGTTTCCATATTTGGGTGTTTCAAAAGCCGCCCACTCACGACCAACACCACCGGCAACACCATCCGGCTACCATGTCGGCAATTGTCCCTGCCATCGCTCCCCCATCACCACGATCCACCGCCAACCAACGCCGTTCGACGACCAACACTGCTCCCCCATCACCACGATCCACCGTCGACCAAAACCGTATAGGGACCCCGCCGGTAGTGGCCCTGCCACCCGATTACCATGACCAACCGCCGGCCACAACCACAGCGGCACACTTCCGGCCGCTGGGCACCACCAATCATGCCAACCCACCAACAGCCACCGCCGGCGAACTAAATCAATCCAGATCCCGGCAAACCCATGACCACCAATTGCCACAGATCCTTACCGGCAAACCCACGACCACCCAAAACCTTACCTGCAAACCCACGACCACGACCATCAAAACCTTACATGCAATCTGGTTCTTTATTGTTCCACCGCCGGCGAGACCCTCCGGCAACCTCCACCCAACTGCTCAACACCCTCCGGCAAAGACCACCCACCGGCAAAGACCACCCACTGCTCGCTGCCGGTTCGAATCCTACGCCAATTTCGTCCATTTTTCACGATCTGCTTTGGCCTCTGTTTTTTGCGATCTCCTTTGGCCAATCCAGTCTCTCTCTCTCACAAACTCACTCCCTCTCACAGTCTCTCTGTCTCACAATGAAACCCAAATATGGAAACCCAAAAATGCCCCTGACGGAAAAGCTTGGATCGTTAAGAAAGTGGACGGATGCCCTTACTTGTTGCAAAATTGGAGTTACAGGCCCTTATGTGTAAAAATTAAACTTTGGGACCCTTAATTGAGACTTTGTGGTAGTTCCAGGGTACCTACGTGTATTTGACCCAAAAATCCACTTTAACGGGGGAATAATGTTCTAACAATCCATCGTGGATATAGTTGTCAAAAAACTCATTACCTTTCCATTCCATTTATGTTCCAACCATAAAAAATTGATTTAAATTCGCCTTTACCCCAACAACACTAGAAAGGTTCCTGCAATTCTACCCGCCCCTCAAATATGACGTGTACCAAATTCGTTAACCTCCATGAAAAAAAACATGTAGTTCCGGATCCAAGTCATAGGTCTAAAGGTGCAATCTAACTATCTAAGCTTCGAATACTTCAAAAGAGGCAAAACAAAGGAGAACAATTATACTGTAGGGGATCCCTAATCTTATTTACAATTTTGGTGTCCATATTATAACTATTGTGATCTTGGTGCGTTACACACGAGAGCACAACCATCAAGATATTCACTGATAAAACTCACTGTAGCGAACTGCTTCGAAAAACAATATTGACCTTGAGAAAGGTCTAACATTAGGAGTTGTCATCTTATTTTATGAAATAAAAGAGAAAATAAGAAAAAAAATTAAAAAAATTCTAAAATGTCCAGAGACTATTAATATATTGAAAACAGAGAAGTAGATTCTGGGATTAAGTTATACGATTAGAAGGTGTTAGATACACACCATACTCTAATAGGCCTTTATTTTATGTTTAGTGATTTTTGGCCTTAAACACATCAATATGTAATAAAACAAACCCTAGTTCTAATACTGTATTATTGGTTTGAATTCGACAACGGGAGTTAAATGCCTATGCATCTGATCGGGCAAACCATAATCAATACAATTGTAGTTCGACCGGGCCACGGGTGGCGACCTACATTTTGGTATTTGAGTCGAACTTAGAAATGAAATGAAAGACTCTTTTGAATAGTTTTTATATTTGAAATGAAATGAAAGACTCTTTTGAAAAAATTCTAAGAATTAATGGAATTGCAAGCCTATAATGAAGATCTTAAGTGAGACATATTGACATGAAAGAGAGAGAGATGTGAAACCAATTTGAGTGGTTGAATTTCAAATGGAAAAATAACAGATATGCCAAGTAGGACATGGATATTAACTTTATCTGAGCTTCAGTGTTACTATATATATAGATATAGTAAAGTTGAAGCTGAAAGAATGTTAATATTTTCTTTCCTACTTGGGATATCTATTATATCACGATTTGAAATTCAATCAATCAAATGTATTTCTCATTTCCCTCTCTTCTATGTCAACATATCCCAACTAATAGTTTTATTAATAGTTTGCAATCCTAAAAATTACTAAATTTTTTAAAAACTCTCTTCCTCTCTTAGTTTCAAATTTATCTTAGTTTCAAATTTATGCTTCCCCTCTAATTTACATCTCTTTTACTTTTTAGGCAAGCCCAATAGTTCAATCTCCCTCCTATGTATAAATTATCCCTCATTTTACCTTATATCATTTTTATATATCTTTTATTCTATTAGTGATACCCTTTATAAATACAAATCTTGAAAGATGGATTACGTGCGCGCGCGCTCGCTCACACATGCTCAGTAGATATAAATTACCCCTCATTTTATTTTGTATTATTTTATTCCCTTATAGATGGCCTTTATTAATACAAATCTCAGACATGGGTTATTAGTATTGTTATTCTTATTATTTGGAAAATACTATCTCTACCATTTTCTCTAATTCACTTCTTCATTAGTTGTTAATTTAAAAGCTAACAAGTGTTACTAAAGTTCCATTATACTGAAAAAAAATAGAAGAAAAATTGTATAAAAAATTGAAAACGACATCTTATTACTGTTATAATTGTTATTACTACTACTTTTGTGATTAATATCAGGCATATGAACATGAGCTTTATCAATAAACGACTTGCTGATTGTTGCTTTCGTTTGTAACGCATGGAGTTAAAACTGGTATTAATTAGATTCGAAGCGATAGGAGGACTTGATGTTTTATGATGTTATGCTTCCAGAGCATGATACATTTTCTTTGCATAACCTCAGTGGGACGAAAGGAATCCAATTCTGTACATGTAGTAAAAAAATTGACTTGTTGAGCAACTGAATGAACCCTGAGAATTAGAAGACTGAACTTGATTGCTTCCATGCAAAAGTTTTGAAGTTTTAAAAAGATGCTGACACTAGGATAGTTTGTTGTACAACACAATTACTAGAAAAAAAATTTTAGATATATTTTAACGATTAAAGTTTATTATTATAGATTTTAATAACAGTGACAAATCACTTTTTACCAACAATCTTTTCTCGCTAAAGTTATTACGGTAGAAATGCTGCAGCGCATAGCTGCCTAAATTCCTTTAGTAGTCTATATGTGTGGAGACATTATATGTACTATATGTTCGGCCCGATCAGCAATTGCACTGGACTTCGCCATCAATTGGGCTTATTGCCCACCATATCACTATGCTGAATTTCATGGATCTTGTAGGCTGCTTAGCCACTTCCTTTTTCAAAACATTCTTTGTACGGAGAAAAGAAAAAGACAATCCCTATGCTTTTGTGACAGCTATTGATACAATAATAACTCTTTTATTGCGTCATTAGCACAGATCCACCCCTTTATATAAATGATCTTTTATATTATTAAATAAAAAAAAATTAACGAGAAAAATTGTAACTATTGATATATGTCTTGTATTTATGTCCCACATCGGTTATTCAAAGAAGGTTTTAACTTGACCCTTAGTATATAAAATGATGTGTTGTAACGCAAATTTTGCCCTTATTAATTTTTTTTGCGAGGAGATTGTGTGAATTTTCAAACAATGGATTGAACCAAAACATTACTCCAATATATCAGACATGAAGGCATAGGTGGCTTGACAAGTCAAGCGAGAAGCCGAACATGCAAGTGAATATATCTACTTTGCACGTCAACGCTATTATTTGACAAATTTAGCAGAAATAATAGGTTAAGACAATATAATCCGATCCGAGGAAATTTTTCAAAGCGACAACAGTGGGGGAACTCTTTAGCGACACTTGGAATCGCCTTTTAGCGACACATGCTCGACTCTGTGGAGATTTGGTGCCAAATTTCTTCCCCACTGCAACCACCTTTTACATCATCAACGGTTTTTGAAGTTTCCTCCTCTCTCTCTCTCTCTCTCTCTGTACATCCGCCCTCTTTGATCTGCATCTGTACCCGTTCAGATGCACATTGCTTTCGCACCTTGATCTCAGTTGCTCTTTATTTATCGGTATTGATCTCGTTTCAGTCATAAAAGTCCAGATCAGATCTTCAAAACTGCGTCAAGAGTCCCCCAGAAATGGCGACAATGCAGAGCCTGATCGGTCTCGTTAACCGAATCCAACAAGCGTGCACCGTATTAGGCGATCACGGTGGCGAAGGAATGTCCCTCTGGGAGGCTCTTCCTTCTGTCGCGGTCGTTGGCGGACAGGTAATCTCACACGCACACAGAGAAGAGAGAGAGAGAGTGGTTTATGCATCTGGAACGTTCTTTGTTCATTTATCGTTTTGTTTCTGTGCCTTTTTGATTTCTAGAGTTCTGGTAAATCATCGGTATTGGAAAGCGTTGTGGGAAGGGATTTTCTGCCACGTGGATCCGGTAATTAGTTTATTTCTGCGTGTTTCGGTTTGGTTCCAATGTTAACATTGAATGAGAACTTTTATTTAGTTGATAATACACCAATGCGTAATGCAAGCTCAGACAAGCGGGTAGCAATAATGTCCGCGCAAAAAAGAATAAAGATGCACCTGAAAAGTGTAATTAGTTTATTTCTGTAGTGTTTTGGTTTGGTTGCAATGTTAACATTGATGAGAACTTTTATTTAGTTGATAGTAACGCAATGCGTGACGCATATCTAGAGAAGGGAAGAATGTCAGAACAAAATTTTGTTGCCATAAAAAATGTATAGCCACCAATGAAAAAACGGTCATGCATTGAATTGTGTAATCTGACAGCAACCTGACAAGGGTACGGATAATGTGTTTAGATGTTTCCATGTGAAGATACAATTAAGTGAGTGACGTGCTAAATGGATATTTGACACGTGCGGAAACATGTATGCGCATATATGCATATGTTTGTTCAAGTATTCTGGTATATTTTTTATGCATACGTGCTTATAGATGAATAAGCATGCTTCATTTTCTTTTCTAAACGATGATGGCTGGGATGGATGTCTAGTTTGGACGAGAGAAAAAGCTTATCAACAATGGGGGAAGAAATTGCTCAGAAATGCTTTTAGAATGGAAATATAATATGTATTTCTTTTAGAAGGAGGGATTCTTTTAAAATGTATTTTACTCGTGAAACTAGATGATTGTTGTTCTAACAGTGAGGTTGTTCCATTAAATCTTGGAGATTATGCATTCAAAACGTGAAAACAGCTTGTACGCAAACTTAAGTCATGCTATATGCCTAATTGAGCTAAGCTTCTCAGTTATAAAAGGGGTAGTGTTGAGAACTTTAAGTTGGGTTTCGTAAGTGAAGCTGTCGTCATTGGTGTCTGAAGCCTGAACTGCTGCATAAATTATGACAACTCACTCACAATTATCATTGTGTTTATTGCATTCGTTAGTACCTTGTTTTCATTTTACTTTGTTGATAAAAGGTATTGTTACAAGGAGGCCGTTGGTGTTGCAACTGCATAAGACAGAGGGGCAGTCCGAGTACGCAGAGTTTCTTCATGCACCAAAGAAAAGGTTTACTGATTTTGGTAGGTTTAAATTGAAAGAAAGCTTTCCCGTTTCCCTTTGGTCTCAATGGCTTAATACATTGGACTTCTGGCCTATTATTGGTATGACATACAAGTCCAGTTTATCTTTACAGAACGTATGGATTCAAAATGCGCTAAAAGATTTCTAGTGCGGTTTTCCTTCGTGATTCCTTTTCTAATGGTGGTTACTTTTCCTTTCCAGTTTAAGCAAAGCCAACTTAGATTTGTATATTCATTATCTTTAGGGGCTTGCCCCATGAAATTAAGCAGCTGAAAATGCACTAAAATTACGATTTTGCTACAGTTGAGAACAAAATGTAAGTTCATTTAGGCAGATAAAATAATGTATCACAATTACTAGTTTGGAGCAGATAGAACAAAATGAACTAGAAAAGTAGTCCATGCTTCTAAGTTAGTATGTTTCTAAATTGAGGTGTATAGAGACTGAGGCATAGTTCTGTAAGGCGACACCAGAAAACAACCAAAACCATGCAGCAATCAGCATCAGCAGGCAGCTGCTTGCTGTGGTAGCAGTAAAGAGTAACATCTGCGCACTGTACGCATGCAATTAACCACGGGCTACAAAGTGTCCAGCTCATTAATTGCACACCATTAACAATCGCTAGCATTGTTGAGGCCAATAGAATAAAAGGGCCAAGGAGTCGTATTTTATCTACTTTAATCAGGATTAAGGTAGACTTGGATCCAATAGTGACATATTCTAAACAACCTGTACGAAAGATTATGAGAGATTCACTGTTCCATTATACAACAACATGCAACAGTTTTCTTCAGCTATACCAGATTCTTGTGTGTAGACGTTGTAACTAGAAAAGAAGGCATGATGGAATACTTTTCAACTAGCTTGTGGAGTGATTGGTGCGGCTGCCTGATTTCATTTACGATACCTTCATTAACATACCATTTATGTGGAACTAGTCATGGGAATTTGCTCTTGACACGTTTATCTATCATGGAATGTATCTGCAGTCGTGCTTTATCAGCAATGACTTTTTGCTTCACATAACTAAGCATGCTATATAGCTTGTATTCAACTAATTAGTCTGCTCTGTTTGAACTAAATGTTCCTCACTTTGCTTTGTTTTTTCTTCTTTTGCTAATGCAGCTGCTGTACGCAAGGAGATCCAAGATGAAACAGATCGTATTACTGGGAGGACAAAGCAAATATCTAACATTCCAATTCACCTGAGCATTTACTCTTCAAATGGTTTGTGTTTGCTCTGCCTCTCTCTTGACCATGTTTAACTATTTTTATTGACTTTAGATTCAATGTTATTAATATTTTCTTTCTAACTATGCTTTTTCAATCTGCTATAACGCTGACAATGCTCTAGTGAAGCTCTTTCCAGCTATTTTGGACAAGATAATCAGTTAATATTATGGTCATTGAGCGTCGAGTTTACTGACTTTTAAAGGTTATCATTTACTGTGCTAGTAAATTGCTTCATCATAATAACTATAAGCGCTTTCCTGCCTAACTACTATATTCAGGACAAGCATTATGTCCTTGTTGGACTGGCACAGTAGAAGTATACTCTGTAGTTTGTGCTTATGAAGATCTTCAGTGCTAGGAGATGTATAGAGGTTTGACTCTGAATTTGAGATTAGACTGCCCTTGAATTGCAAAGCCTGTCTTCCATTTTGGACTCCAACTACATAAATTCAGATAGATTACACCTTTTCGACAGACTCTTGGTACTTGTTTCCAACAATGCACTTAAAGTATTCTTGATTTCACTCGGTCTTCTAAGTTCTATCATAAAAACAATCAGTACCTCTCTCAGGCATGAGTATGTAGTGGAAGGGAGAACACTTGTTTTTGCCATTTGTTTTAGGCTAGTCCTATTTAAACTGGAGATTGCTTGCTAAGAAGCCACTCACTATCTGTGTTTAGGTGGAGGGATAAATACCAGAAGCCATTATTTACATTGAGAGGGAGTAGCATGGGAACCCCAAATTCAGAACTTAATGTAAAGTTGCCTACATATTAGTCAGTTGTAATCCACTATTTTTAATCCTGTTGGAGTTGCATTTCACAAGGGGATGAATATTAGTGCCAAGGTTTGTCAGTTGCAAGAATTATTCTGATTCACAGATCTTTATTTATGACCTGCTAATGTTGTTTGTAATGACAAGCATATTGAGAGCCCTTGTTATACCCAATTTTAACAAAATTCTGAGGAATATGGCTGCCAAGAGTAGCATAAAAAGGCTCAGTACCTGCACATATCTTTAGTGAATTGGTCATTCCGAGTTTAGAAAGTTTGGCCCCGTTTATTACACAATTGTTCATTTCCTATTTCAGTGCATCCGCACTCTTTTGAATGACTATTGTGGCTGCCAATGTCTTAAGCTACCGCGTGCCTGTTTTGTTTTACAGTTGTGAACTTAACCGTCATAGATCTTCCTGGGTTGACGAAAGTCGCAGTAGGTGAGCATCACATATATTTATCATACTAAAGCATGTTAAGAGAAAATCAGTGGATCTAATGTGTAATAGATATGTAATCACATTTTTGGATATTGCAGAGGGCCAGATAGAGACGATTGTTGAAGATATTGAACACATGGTTCGTTCTTACGTTGAAAAGGTAAGAACCCAAACTATAGGTTTAGTCTTTCTTTATTTAGTACTTACCTCATGCTTGGAACTTCGTACATACATATCCATCTGCACCTCCTCAGGAAGTGAAAGGTCAGGCATTGCAATCAATTCCTCATAGTTACTAAATCTTATGTCACAGGAAAGAAAGTCACCTTTGGAAGTAGGAGTGTTGCTAGCCCATCTTGACTATGCACATTTTGAGAGATGTCAGCAAATAGCCAAATACTCAACGGTCAAACTAAAATGCTATTGTCTCGGTCAACCCGTGGCGTGCTACATGTTTGCGTGCTGCTAAATTTGCCAAAATACTTCCAATGGGATTTTCTGCTCAGGAACGAACTGCGAAATACAGTTTGGCGGGCCACCTCCTTTGGGAGCTGCCGGGTATGGAGTGCCTCACTCCCCCCTTTTTCCTTCCTTTACTTCCCCCTTCCAACCTTCCAACGATCCTCTCTCCGTTATGCTCTCTCCCTCCTAGCTGCCGGCCCCATGCACAATATGTGCCTTACCCACCACATGTCCCCCTTGGTGGCCACCAGGTTGGGGGCATTTCTTCCTCTCAACCTATCCTCTGCCTCTTGAACTCACCTTAGAAACAGTCTTCTTGGGTAGCTGTCGGATGGGGATACTCTTTGTTTTGCACTCCTCACACGCATTTACCTCCTTACACCTTACCAAGCTCATTCCGGCACCTCCTTCTCCAAGCCACCTCCAGAGGTCCACCGTGTCTAGGGTACACCAGAATATTATAGTTGCGATTTAAAACTTTTGAGACTTCCAGTGGATCCGCTTTGGGGCCAAGGGAGGATAAATCAATATTTACATGACTCACAAGACAAGAAATAGTTACTAACTGTGACAAAAACAACAGAAAAGTAATTAATATGGCTTGGATGATACAAAGACTACTCATTGCATCAGTAACATCTGACACACGTGATAATAGTAGGTGAAAAGACCGATCAGCATGTACATCCATCTAGTAAATAAAGAATCTTAGCATATAGTTTTGCACAGAACGACGAGAGTATAACAGCGAAGATGACTGCTATATCCTATCATAAGAAGCTTTTGACAGGGTTGCATTTGGTTGAGATAAATGTGACGTAGGAGAATAGCTAGGGTTTATTATGGTTGGTGGGATGGTTACTAGAGGTTGAGATATGGGATGTTGGGGATTTTGAACTTTTTAATCCATGAACACTGAGTTCCTAAGGAAAAAAATTAGTTCAGGGTTACCTGGGTAGAACATTTGAAAGAGGAACTAGTGCGCTGGTAATAAAAGGTTGTTTGCTGTTTATATGAAATTGTTCATAAGTACAAGGATGGAGCATGGGTATGGTCCAATGTGGTGATTTAGGTGTGTCTACCCAAGGTGGGTAGTCATGGGCACGTGAGGTGGTATGGAGGTGTAGTACCCGTGGGTGATGTTAGAACCATTAGTACGTGACATGGGTGTCAAGGGTGTGATTTAAGTTCATGAGGTGCGTAATAGGTGTGTGTGAAACCCGAGAAGGTAGTGTTTGTACTTTGTAAGGGGGTGGCTTGGAGAAGGAGATGTTGGCGTGAGGTTGTAACGTGTAAGGGGTAGGTATGTTTGTGAGGGAGTGCAAGGCAAGAAGTATCCCCACCAGGTGACGCCCACAGGTCAATAACCAAGGGAAATGTCTTTGGGGTTTAACCCAGAAAGGTTGCATCAAACATCACCGAAGCTTCGTTAGCTTCACGACTATGATATGGACAGCACTATAGCCAGACCTCATAATATTTGATTATGGCTGCTTATATTGTCGACATGTTTAAATTCCAAGGATTGAAATGTTCTTTGAAGATTCCCTAACATAAGCCTCCATGTCCCGAAAATCTGGAAAGAGTCTCAAAGTCCTTTTTCCTAGGTCTATTAGAAGTATGAGCCAAACTGTACCAGAAGTTGTTATCTTAATTTCCCCATGTAGTACGATACTCATCCTTAAATTACCCCCACAGAAGACTGATATACACCACCCAGGCTTTCATGCATCACATCACTATGTTCACTGAAGCTCCCTGATTATTTTTACGCCTTGAGTCTCTATTTCTCCTTGTAACCAGTCTTTCCTTTGGGCACTTGGAAGAAATAGAATACGACATTTTAGAAACCCGCCTGTTTTTTTTTATTACATTAAAGTCAAAAGATAAGAGCTACCCCCCTTCTATTGTGCTGTCCCACCTTTCCCCATGAAACAGTTAGGAAAAGGATGAAGGATGCCTGACATACCACCAAGGATATAGCAATTGTTGCACGGTTTGTTGTCGAAATATGATAACTTGGTTAATAAGTGCATCCATGTCTCTATGTATGCTTTATGAAACTATGGTTGGACTTCTTCAATTGAAATCTGAACATGTTTGGGTTTATAAAACTTTGTGGTGTACTGCAGTACCCGGGGGGTAATCTAGAATGGAAAGCCATGTGATATTCATTACCGTCTTATTCCTTTGACAGGGATGAACTTTCATTTATATTGTGTGCTTTGAGATAATGGTTTAGAAAGTTTTCTATTAATTGTGTTCTACCTTTTTCTTCCTCCCAGTCACGCTGAGCTCATGTCACGAACTGCTTAATTTTGTAGCCGAATTGCATTATATTGGCCATATCTCCTGCTAATCAAGATATTGCAACCTCTGATGCTATAAAGCTTGCGAGAGAAGTTGATCCTACAGGTAGCGTGAATATAGCTTTCTCAGTCAATGAAGGTTTGCTTACGTTTGTTTTCAGTGGCATCTAGAAACCAAGTTATTTATCCCTACTATATGGTATTCTTAGGTGAAAGAACATTTGGAGTGGTAACCAAACTTGATTTGATGGACAGGGGAACCAATGCTCTGGATGTAAGGATCCAATTCCTTGTCAATTGCTCAACTGCACAACGTACCTACAAATATCTGAAGTTCAATGCTAGAATCTCATGACACCATAGTTGTTTTGTCCATTACTTTCTATTAAACACTTCTGCTTTGGACATGAATTGCGTTAAGCAGAACAAGTGCTCTTGCACTTTTTTCTGTTAACTAAAGTTGGTGGAGACAAGATGAATTGCTGCCTTTAATTGATCAATGTATAGGTTCTTGAGGGAAGAGCATATCGGCTTCAACATCCGTGGGTTGGAATTGTTAATCGTTCACAAGCTGACATCAACAAGAACGTGGACATGCTATCTGCTCGCAGAAAAGAACAGGAGTATTTTGAATCCAGCCCTGAGTATGGACACTTGGCACATAAAATGGGCTCAGAGTATCTTGCAAAGCTTTTATCTCAGGTTTTTTCTTTTCCTTCTTAGTTGTTTGCTCATTGACTAAGATGTATATCTGGAAACTATGATAGAACCACTCCTAATCTGACTTTTACCTTTTGTTCCTTGTATAAATCAGCATTTGGAGACTGTTATCAGGCAGCGGATACCAAGTATTATTGCTTTAATAAACAAGACAATGGACGAGCTTAATGCTGAGTTGGATCGTATTGGCAGACCCATAGGCGTGGATGGAGGGGTATATGATGAGAAGTTTATGAAAAAAGTACTGGGTATAAATTTGGTTTCCTGTAGGCCTTATCTAATATGAAGCGTTACCTTTACTTACAGGCACAGCTGTACACAATATTGGAACTCTGCCGTGCTTTTGATCGTATATTTAAGGAGCACCTAGATGGAGGGTAATGCCATAACTTTTGCTTTTATAATTGAGAGTTTTAGCATCAAGAACTACGTTCTCCTCAATGGTTACTTTTCTTTAATTTCTAACCGACGGCCTTTACTTCCTAGAGATTTTGTGAAATGCATTACGTGCTTGATAAATATGTCCAAAGTGTGTGGCCTAGCTCCATGAGTGTATAATCTTTTTTCATGTGACCAGTGGATGCTGTATCCACTGGCACTAGTTTGAGAATGCCATTTATTTAAGAAGGAAGATTTGCAATTTCAAATAAGGTGCACATTCTATATTAGTTAATGAGTTTTGAATTGCTGGATGTTGGTTTTAGGTCTCTATGTTTACAGAACTGTATAAGAGATTTTTGTTAGGTCATGGCTGATTGGAGATATAGGCAATGCAAAATTTCTGCTGGACCCGGGAATCTGAGGTTATAGTCCATTGGTCGAAACTTGGGTCAAGTGATGTTTTTTGCCTTAGGCGAGCTCCTTACGTCAAAGTTCCCTAATTTTGAGTCCCTAGTCCTATTTGAATCTGCAGTTTGTCCTGAAGCATTTAAAAAGCTTTATTACCTTTCTACTCGGCTGAAATGATATTTTAACAGTTTTCTGATACATTTGGCGAGATGAACTTTCTTCATCAACATACTTGCAATCAAATTTTTCAGCCACTTTAACCAACCTTTGTTCTCAAGCATTCCCTTCCATGACAGCCCACAATTAGTTACACTATAGAAATGCTGTTCAAAGCACAACTATGCGAACAAACCTAGAATTAGTTACAAAAACATTACCCAGCCAAAAAAACCTAACTGTGACTTTACATTTTGCCTTTCTAAATCTATATATATGAACCACAATGACATGGTGTACCAACATTGTAAAAGAATGCTTTGAACAACCATGTGTTAGTGTGAGTGTACTCCAAAGGTTTCCTTCCATAAACCTTATGATTCTTTTCCAATTCCATAACCTAAATTTAATGGAAAAACTGACTTTTGGTTGCTTCTTTTCAATTCTTAAGTTGTCCTACATTATTTTGTTAGTAGAGCTTACATCTGATATTTCCCCTCTTCCATTTCTTTTCTCCTTAACTGTAAAATAGTCAGAACATCATCTACGGTTAAGTTAGGTTGCATAGGGAGAAAAGAGAGAGTAGAGAGGAGGACTAAAAGGGAGAACAATGTGGAGAAGGGTTTTAGTGTTCAAGAAGACGAGAATAAAGAAAGCTGCACTGATGTTTTTGATCATACGAGAGATCATAAAGGGAACTGCGTGGGAAATAATGGTACACTCCTGGGATAAAACTTGTGTTGCCCATCCTACAAGTTATCAGTCAAAGACATTCTGCTAAGGCCCATAGTTATTACACCAACTATCTGATCATTTAACTTTACAAGGGGGAAAGAGTTCACCTAATAGTTAGCTAGTTAGCATATCTTTGATGAAGTGCCTATGCGTATTGACATGCCTTTCCTTGTCCGTGAGCCAGTTGTTGGCAATGGCGATAGCAGCCTTTTTTTCCAACTGTATGCCATGGCTGTCAAATCTTCCTCTGCACTGGATTCGGCCACAAACTATCCCAATTGATCATTATCTGTCATTCTTCGTTTCTTGAAGAAAATAGGCTATTGGATGCAATGAGGCTGTATGAAGCAAAGTGGAGATGATTACTGAAGAAAGCAAATTCCCTGCCAATGAACAAAACGAGGGTCAATCATTGTGAGGGAGGGAATTAAAGACTTAAGCCTTCCCATTCAAATTCTATATGCTTTGAATCAGTCCCCCATTCATAATGGAGAGAAGTAGGAGAATCCAATGCGGCTGTCTAATACTAGCTTCTCCTATCTCATAGAGGGGAGTTCAGTTACCTTTACAGTGTGTTTGATAGCAGGGAATGGATGGAATTTCGTTTCAAATATTCAAACTTAGTTGTTTGGAAAGGAAAAAAAAAAGGAATTGGAAGATGGATTTCATGGGTTCGATTGATTTGTTTCTATAGTGTGAAATGCGATTACTTGAACTAAAAATAATTATTTATCATCCTTCTCTAAATCTCTTCAAACCATCAACCCATGGGCACTGCCTTCATTGCTGCTACCGCCACACCACTGTTACTTACCACCACCACCTCTACCACTTTGCCATCGTTACTGTTACCCTTCACTATCACCACCACTGGACCGGCATACCCACTACTGGTCTGCTACACCCACCACAATTGCCACACTATTGTCATCACCACACAACACGACACCACCACCACCACCACAGTCACTACCGCTGTCACTAGTGTGTTACATCACCACCATGGCCACCATCATGATCACTAGATCAACATCATTGCCACTTCCATCACCACCAGCACCGCCATCATCAATGCTGCCTACACCGTCATTTCCACTATCATTATCACTAGTACCACTTTATGAACACCTTTGCGATCAATATTACTGTCATCACCACAAAAAAGTAGCAGCAGCAGCACCACCGCGACGTCTCTGTTCCTGTTACCATCACCTCTGTCACCAACATTACCGCTAGTGACCCCTTGATACCACTAGCACCACTACCACTGGTATCATCGCTAAACCATCCCACCACTACCACAGGTATCATCACTAGACCGTCCCATAATTACCACCATCTCCGATGCCACCTTCGTCACTACTGTCACCAACCCTTCCACTAGTTACACCTCAATACCACAACAATCACTACAATATCGCTACCCCCCCCAACTTCTTTTGTCAGTGTCACTACACCACCACTTACGCTACGACTATTCGCACACCACTACCACCATTTGCTGCCACCAGCATGTGTGATACCACCATGTAGTCTTTTTTCTTGCCGTAGGCTATGTATATAATTGTCTAAAAGTTTATTTACCTTTCTGTTTCCTCTTTTTCCAAACATAAAACATGAGTTTTGTGATTTGAATTCCTTTTGTTCCAAAAAAAAAAAAAGGAAAAATGAATTGAATCCCAAATCCAATTCCAAGTTTGAAATCCAATTCTTGAAAGAATTGGTTCCGAACAGAGTGTTAGTTGCTAATAGTCGAGTAAGGACTCTTCTTTCCACATATTACATTGGGGAATTCACTCTTTCTTTTAGGCCGGGCGGATTCGTTATTCGTGGATCTCCATACCTCTGTTCGCTGTTTGCTTGAGGTCAAGCCTCGAGACCCCCGACCTTAAAGCAACATTAGTTTGTCTGCGTTTTGTGCATTTAAGGGGTCTTGCTTATGCTTATTGAGGCACCAGTCATTGAGTCATTCGTAATTTCAGTGCCTCAAGATTCCCATTCTTAATCTGACTCTGAGTACATGAGAATGCATCAGCTAAACCCAAGATAAGAACTATGAGAGTCATGCATGCAATAAGATCACTACATGACCTGAAAATGGGAAGCTTTTCCTATAAGTCCGTAAAACCTCTCATTTTCGACTGAGTTTTGGACACCACCAATAAATAGAAGTTTAGAGAAGAACCTGCATGTATATGCCTCAGCATGTATCATCAAGGAGATTAAGAAGGTACTTTCTTTGAGAGTGGAAAAGGTCAATATAAAAGCATCCCTTTATCATCATGGAGATCAAGAAGTTACCTCTTTCAAGAGATCAATCATCAAGGAGATTGAGTATTTGGTTGCTGCTTATTACTAGCAACTAGGGCTTCGTTTCAAATGAACAACTAGCAACTAAGGATTCATTGAGTCTTAATAAGGTAGGACAACTCGCTTGAAATTAGGCTGCAGGCTGGTGGACAGTATCAATGAACAGTAACTTGAAGATGAACTATCTGAGAATATAGTTGCAGGATAAATACCTTGGTCTAATGATCAAGCATTCTGATTAGTTGATAATATTAGTATTAGTTGGGATTTTTGTGAAAGATTCCTGTGAAACATTTCATTATCAACCTGGGAGCATTAGCCGATCTGGTACATCAATACATGTTCCTATGCCCATTCCAATCTCGTCTAACTTTGCTAACTCCCCAGATAAAAAGACTCTGAAAATACATCAGCTTAGCCTGAAATAGCTACAATCTTGCTTTTTTTGTTAGGATGAGTACGTGAGTAAGGACGCGATCGCACTATTGGGTGTATAGGTCTGCACTCTGATGCAGCTTAAATTTGTCATGATACCCTCACTCACTTACCTCAGAATCTTATGATAAGAATGTGATTTTGAGCTTTTCCTCATGGAAATAGTAAATAAAAAGGAAACATGCGCACAGACATATTACAATCATCTAATAATTGATTCAGTCAGCCACACCAGAGTCAGTGACCTTAGACTCAGAGTCCGGACTATAGAGTCTTTTAGATCCATATGCCTTTCCACGACTGCTTCTGTGCAACTAAAGTGCTGATCAATACTTGACGCAAAAGATCGGGTCATTTTCCCAGCACTTGAGTTTTGATGAAGTACGTCAGCGGCAAAATACTGGCCAGCTTCGTTACATTTCGTGTCACTGTTATTTCTGTAGCATAATAAGTTCTTGGTGCTACTTTTATTCCCGAAAGTTGGCCCAAGAAAGTGATGCCTCTTGCTTTAGATTACTCTTTTTTTCCTCAACAATTATTTTCCCCACCCAACTTGTAATGTCATAGTTTTCTTTTCCAGGCGGCCAGGTGGAGATCGAATATATGGTGTCTTTGATAATCAGCTACCAGCTGCTTTGAAAAAGCTTCCATTAGATCGTCATCTTTCTCTAAACAATGTCAGAAAAGTTGTTTCAGAGGCAGATGGCTATCAGCCTCATTTGATTGCTCCTGAACAAGGATACAGAAGACTAATTGATGGATCTCTTGGATTTTTTAAAGGCCCAGCTGAAGCCTCAGTTGATGCAGTAAATTTCCTTGCAATTCAGTTTCCTTTCGTAGCTTTTCAACATCTACCAAATTTTGTTGATGTTGTGAAGGTTAACGTTTTCAAACAAACCATGCTAGACAAAACTGCACTTGTGAAAAGAATGTCATAATAAAGTAATACTTGACTAGACCTATTGCAATACCTAGAATATTAGTGATGTACATGTAATTTTGTGCGTATATACATCTGTTTTATGATAGCAATAGATTCCTAAGTTTTTTGCATTTCTCTGATCAATCAGATTTCAGTGGTCAGGTATCAGAGAGGTGAATTTTATATTTTAATATGTTATCTATGGTGAAATATATTCTAGATAATTAGACTTAATGGTACAGATCCATTGTTAGCTTTTGGGAGACTGTCTTTTTCCCGCACTTCTGGTGATCAGTGTAATACTGAGAACTTTGATTTTTAGTTTGCTTCAATAAATGAACTCCTTTAGAATTATAAATATCCAAGATACTTTAGTTCTTGTTATTGATGAGTATATCGTCTCTCTTTCTCAGGTACACTTCGTTTTAAAAGAACTGGTGAGGAAGTCAATGGCAGAAACACAGGTAAATAATGCTTATATTGTTTATCATTTGCGTTAGTGTCTTGTTCAGTAGCAGTTGACATGTGATTTTGTGGTAAATGAGAAATGTAGGAAAGGAAAGCATAGAACTAATACAAGCAGAGGCTGAGGGGACTAACTCTCTGCTTCTCTAATCAAGGGCCCTTGTGCCCACAAAGGAAGAAATAGTAGCCCTGAAGTGATTTCAAAGTTGTGCCAAACTGAAGGGAAATATAAAAAATTAGCTAAAAGTGCAGATACATAAAAAGCTACCAAAATAAGTTTTCCAGAAATTTCTGAGTCCTAACATAATCGAAAACAAATATAAGGCGAAGTAGATAATAAGGAAATTGCTAGACTGAGCTTTATCCCAAATCTCATATTCGTACCTGATAATAATTGTTTGTATGAAACGGGCTTGAAATGCCCTAGAAGAAACAATGTTAATCCCACCGCTATCTGAAAACTTTACTTCATGGCTATCGCAGGAACTGAAGCGATTCCCATCACTTCAAGCTGAGATAGCGGCAGCTGCTAATGATGCATTGGAAAGATTTCGTGATGAAAGTCGGAAAACCAATTTCCGGCTGGTCGAGATGGAGTCAACTTACCTGACAGTAGAATTCTTCCGTAAGCTTCAACTTGAACCAGAGAAGCATTCCAGTCCATCGGGCCCAAATTTGGACCGTTACTCAGAAGCTCATCTTAGGAGGATCGGTATACAGCTTTTCACTCATCTATGTGACTGTTGTAGTTGCATCCTATAGTAATTTTTTTCTAGCATGTGAAACACAATAGCAACTACTCTACAGTTAATGTGCATTTTAAATTCATGTTCACGCTTCTAAATAATAGGATGTTGCTATTAAAGAAACAACTTGTCCCAATCTTTTGTCTGTATTAAATAAGGTATCGATGGTATAACTATGTTGATGTGAGCCTTGGACAAAGATAAGGTTGCACCCATTAATCTGGTTCACAGTTCGTCTCTTCGGGTAGGTACACATGGTACTTCAATGTGTAGGTGCGCGGTATATAGGAGGTAGGCTTAGTCGTTTCGGTATTAGAGGTTTTCGTTCGCTGAGGATTGCTTCTTCTGTTCCCTTTAGCAGGATATACATATAGGTGCACAATTAAAGAGGGATATACACTGTGTATAATAGCAAAGTATATGAATACGTCACTTTGCTCGCCAAGAAGGGTGAGGGGAAGAAGTGAGAAATTTGAGACTAGTGTTTTATGAATTCTTCATGATAACTAAATAAAACACCATCCATGAATATTCAACATAATAGTATCCGATTCGTTAGATGTAGAGAACCCGTATGTTAGTATCATGCTTAGTGCGGCTACCAACAAGCGGGATGCTGGGGTGTTGGTGTGGGGATGGCTGGGTATTATGGATAACTCTAATTGCTCCACCGTGACTAGGAGGTCACAGCTTTGAAATGTGTAAAAGCCTCTCTGCAGAAGTGTGGTGATTGAATACATCTAACCCTCCCTAGACCCTGCAATGGTTGGAACCTTGTGCATTTAAGGCTGCCCTTCTTGTTGAGAAAATTATTTTGTTGGAGATATACATATGTTCTTACATATATATCCCTTTCCTTGGTTTCTATCAGGATCAAACGTCTCTTCTTATATCGGAATGGTTTGTGATACCCTGAAAAATTCTATTCCTAAGGCTGTTGTTCATTGTCAAGTCCGAGAGGCCAAGAGATCGCTGCTCAATCACTTCTATGCTCAGATTGGCAGGAGAGAGGTAAATGATATTAAGTCTAACTGTTTGACGTGCACATATTTACATCCCTTTTCTTCTTCAGCGATACAGATGTCCTTTCCATGATGATCATAAGAAGCAAAGAAACAGCTATTTTGTACATATTGAGTTCGTTACTGTTTCAATAGTCTATAAAAAATGGGATCTACCAAGTGTTCATGTAGACTGAGATGCTGCTGGTAATTGATTGTTTTTCTTACAATCTCCGTACACGGCTTTAAAATGTTGGGGATCAGTTGTCACACTTCCTGGTTCCCTTTTAATAGTTTTGTAGATTTTCCTTTTGGATCGTCCAGTTTTCTAGTAAGAACTATCTGAAGCTAAAATCCGTTGCATTGGAAAGGCGAAGGTGAAACTTATTTTAAAGGATAAAAGAACATACATCAGAGGAGTGCCTTGAATGTATATAGATAGCAAGAATAATGTCTTGCATTTTGCTACTTATTAATTGGTATGGTACATCGAACAGTACATAGACAGTTTGCTGAAACATAGCATTTGCTCTTAGTATTACAACCAGCGGACTCATTTCATGTGTGGCATTCATGAAGCACACAGAATATTTAACATCCTTATCTTGGATATATCAGAGAAAGCATAGTGGCGAGACATTGTTTTGCAGACTTATACAATTGAAATTAAACAAAAACTAGAACACTAGTCCTGTAAATAGGCAAAGCTCCTAAGAGGAAGAGAGATATGATTTGAAATAATTGAATGCTGAGTATTAAAGACTCTCTAGGCTTCAAGTAGTTTTGACAATGTTGGTTCACAGATGCAGTAGAAAGCTTGTTTCAGCAGAAGATGCTAGTAAATGTTACACAAGAAGGTGAAAAATTAACAGATTGACAATCTTGCTAATGTGAGAGCTGGATAATATGACCTCGGGCTTTCTGCTTAACTTTTCCAGCTACTTTTGACTTGGTCCTTTTACAAAAAACTCCTTATAATTTCTGTTGACGAGGTAGCCTTTCTGCTTTCTTTTTGTGCTTGGATATAGATTCTTTCAAGTCTAGAAATTAATCAGGAATTTAAGGTATTGTGTTGCTGTAATCTTCTTGCGTTACGTTTGCAGATAAAGTAGCCCTTCTTGAATAAGTAATCAATCGCAGGGTAGAAACCATTAGCCATATATGCTTTAGTCAGCAAATATGAAGAGGATGCATAATACTTATCCGGTAGGCCTGCTGGAACGGATGACAATCTAAGGACCTTTGCCCTGTTTATCATCTTCAAACTACAAAGGAGTATGGTCATGGCATAGTGAGAGATTTTTCTTCGGCAATTTTAGTAGCTTAGGGGTTGAGCCAAAGTTCACTTGTTTGCACTCACCCATGCACTTACAGAGAGGTTCTCTCTCTGACTTGAAGTAATTGGTCAGATTAGGATGTTTTAGCTAACAGAGTAAATCTAGCATTCGAAAAGAATATCTTTCATTATGTTTTGTGTACAGTGCATATAATCTGTAGATACCTCATCGCAAACCTTGAATGGAAGTTTGGAATGTATGATGCAGAAAGAGCAGCTTGGTAAAATGTTGGATGAGGACCCCTCACTAATGGAAAAAAGAGAGACTATAGCCAAGAGGCTTGAGCTGTACAAATCAGCAAGGGACGAGATCGACTCGGTTGCATGGAAGTGAAGACAGTTACTACAGCAGACATATTCTTAGTTTTACTACAGCAGCAGACAGTTACACTGCCCATTTGCTCGGTACGATTCTTTCTTTCAACAAGGTAATTACTTATTCTTTTTGGCCTCGAAATAAGGAGCCCCTAACCGTACTGGAGGAGCTTGGTTTTTTGCTGGAACACATCACTTTGCTTCTCTCATTCTTCCACATTTATTTGGCCCTCAATAGCTCGTATCTTTGGTTCTCTAGTCAGTATGTTTTTGTTGTAATTTTGTAAAAGTCGAGACCCTTAAACACATATCAGGTACTCTATGTACGGATCAAACTCGGATTAGGAGACTTTACTGTGTTTGCATTTCTAATTAACAAATTCTCGTATATTGTACTATTTTTATGTTCGCTCTTTTGTAGAAGTTGCAAAATACAAAATCCTTTGGTACATTTTGGTTCTTTCTGTAAACAATACTTTTGCCTCTGACCTAAAGTGTAAACCGTTGTTCTCGACCGCTAGATAAGAGGGGCTAATGTGATAGGAAGAGAGATTCAGAGAGACACAAAGTCATTATATTATGTAATTTAGAGATGTCAAAAGGGCCGGGCTACGGGGGTCCTAAATTGGCCCAGGCTGGCCCAACCCTAATGATGAACAGTGGCGGCCCTAACCCGTAGGGCCTTGGGCCAGGGCTAGGCTAAATTTTTTCCATTTTTATCCGGCCCGGCTTGGCCCGGGTCAGGCCCTAAAAAACGGGCTGGCCCGAAACCGGCCCCTTTTAGGGTCTGGCCCTGGCCCGGCCCTTTGGCCTTAAATCTGGCCCTAAACCATTTTGAGTTACTTACTTTTGTTTTCTTTCCCCTTCTTTCTCGCGCTTCATTCTCTCTTTACCTCATATTTTTCTCTTTTTATTTAACTTTTTGGACATGCATATTTCTTTTCTCTTCATCTCACTATAAAATTTTGACTACAATATACTCCCACTTGTACCATTTGCACATAACTCAAACTAATTTGATGGTTTTGATTGAAAATAAAAGGCTTATATTAATGTTTTGTAAACTAATCACTAATCATCACCAACTTTTTTGCATTTTTATTTTTATTTATGATTCACAATACTTACTTTTTGTGACAATCTAAGTTTACGAGTTGGTTTCTAAATCAATCATTAAATTAAGTTTAAGTTGTTTGTAATTTTTTTTTTAAATTTGATAATCAAATTAGTAATTACATCTTTCTCCTCCCTTTCTACTTCAAGCGCGTTATCTCTCTCTCTCTCTCTCTCTTAACACTTTATTTTTTTTCTTATTTGTGGTATGAGAATCTATCTGTTTAAAAGTTAGATTATACTTTATGTTACTTAAATTTTAAGAAGAAAAAAATCTCATTTTCTTTAAAGAGTTGACATTTAGTGGTGTTTCTTTGTATATTAATTTATAAGGAAGTAATATAACAGTACTCTTATCGAGTGTTGAGAAATACTATTTGCAACTTCTCATGTGTTTTTTTAATTATTTTTTGTTGCTAAAAATAATTGTTAACTTTTTAGCAACGACTACAAGGTGGAAAGAGACTCTTCGTACATAGTTTACTACTTTAAAATTATACGATAATGTTCTCGTGTACAAAACACGATATCAAAACTAGTTTAGGTAAATATTGTAATTAATGAACGATTAATTCGCTTTGGATACCTAGAAAACATGTACATGTAAACGCAAGTAGTAAAATTACATATCCAACGTGCATATACATGTTACACTTTTTTCTCTTATAGGTGATAATATCACATTATTTTTCTAATATGTTACGAACTAAAAATTACTAGAGAATTAGTAGAGGCTATCAATATAATATCTTGGCATGAAGTTGATTTTATATAAATTTAAATTGTCAAGAGCATTCAACTTATATTGCAGCTATTTACGCACTACTATCATCATGTAATGCTACTAATACATTGAAATAATTTATCATAATGTGTTCTGCATCTCAAGCCAAAGGGAATAATTATAAAGAAATTTATCACATTTTCATTTTATATGTGTTCTAAACATAAATAAAAATTATGTAATTTAAAATTCTTTTTGTTTCAAATAAAAAAAGGTGAATTGAATTCTAATTTTAATTCCATGAAATGGGTGAAGTGTCAAAGGGCCTTGAAGAATAACATCAGGATATTGAAAATGAATAACAAGAATTTTTTGGGGAAAAAAAATTGTTGGGCTCAGGCCCCCCGGCCCAAGCCGTCCCTAAATATTGGGCCTAGGGCCAAGGCTTGGACTGGGCCTTGATATCCCTCTCCTCTGGCCTGACCCTGACCTGATTTCTCGGCTGGCCAGCTGGACCCGGGCTGGGCCGGCCCAAGCCCGGCCCATTGACATCACTATATGAATCCAATCAGATGATGGAACTATTTGTTCCAGACCATCCAATATTTTCTAGTTGTTCATGTACGATACCACCTTAATCTTTTTTGAAATTATGGCATTAGCATATCACTTCTTGGCAATTGACATATTTTCTTCTTTTTCCTTCTTTCTTTTTTAAGAAGCACATTGTGTGTACAAGTAATTTTAATTCTGTTAAGTTTACCATTAACTTAAGATTAACCGTAGGTATAAATAACTTAAAAATCAATTTTTTTTTGGTGATAATAAGAGAATGATGTTGATAAAGTAAAGAATACAGAGATTTGTCACGTTACCTTGACTTTTACTTTCTCAACTAAAGCTAAAACAGTCATGATAACACATGACAAAATCAAATTACCATAAATTCAAGAAAAAAAAAAACTATCTAAACACATGCAAGGAGATAATCAGCCGCACAAATTAAGAGTACTCTACTCCTATGGAATCACAACACAAAACAGAATCGCCATCACCGCAAGTTTTGCTACCTTTCACTGTAAAAGAAGCACAACAAATCAACCTTATCGCTAACAGGTGGGACTTAACCAACCATAGTAGGAGTCTAAAAGTAATGAATGAGGTCCTAAGTATCCCAAAGCCACCATCTAACATGTTGCCCATGAGATTGGAGACAACCCCCCGTTCCCCGCACCTCCTAAAAGCCAGATTGGACAGCCCACACTTACGCCCCACTAACAAATAAAAATAGAGTAAAATGCACAGATGATCACTGAACTATGACCCTTTTTTCACTTAAGTCACTCAACTTTTTTTTGTGCCATTTTGGCCATTGGACTTGTAAATGTGTCCAATTTGGCCATTCTGTTAGTCAAGGTTAACTTATTTCCGTTAAGTGATCACGTGCCGTGCACATGAGGCCTTAAAATAGGGGTAAAATTGTCTATTCATCAGTGTTCTTTAACATTTGCCCATCTTCAATTGCCAGCCTCTGTTGCCGGCCAACATCCACCACCGACATAGAACCACCACAGTACCGCAACAGTCCAACCACCACCATATCAAGGCTACAGCCATGCAACCACCATATCAAGTCCACACCCATGACACCACAGTACCGCGACAGTCTAGTCACCACATCACGGCCACAACCTCACCACCACATGATAGCCATAAGCCTGCGATGACTCGGCAACCCACCACACCGCAACCAATCGGCCCACCCACCACTACCGTGAACCAACAACCCACCAAATTTAATCACTAATCCCCGATGTCGCCACAGTTGCCTCCACCTACAGTCTAGGGTTCGCCAAATTTGTCTTCCACCGCCACAACCTCATTGGGAACCTCCAAATCTCCGCCGTGATCTTCCCAGTAGACATCGTCCTGCCGCCGCCGATCAAATCCAGATCCCTGATCGCACCACGCAAGTTCATCTGAAAAAAGTGCCGATGGGTTCTTTGGTGACGCCGGGGGGGGGGGGGGTGATGGTGATGGTCGGTATGGCGCCGGTGGCGATGGTGGTGGAGAGAGATATTTTGTCTTGTGAGGCGACTGATTATTCAAAGTGAGAGAGATGCACTCGTTTGGTATAGAGAGGAAATGAAGAGAGAGAATGGAAGAGGCAGATCGGTTTTACTCAAAAAAGAAGGAAAGGAAATTAAAAAGGAGAGAGAGTAGATGTACGGTTTTTCCCCTCACTTGATGGGTCATATGCATAGCACATGACCACTTAACAAAGATAATTTAACTGCGGCTGACAGAATGGCCAAATTGGACACATTTGCAAGTCTAGTGGCCAAAATGGCACAAAAAAAAGTTGAGTGACTTAAGTGAAAAAGAGGTCATAGTTCAGTGACCATCTGTGCATTTTACTCATAAAAATACTAACAAAAGCTAGAAGCGGGAATGAGATAATTTGACTAATGCAGTGTGGACATGATTAAACCACCACTGCTGCATCTCTGGTCAACCATCATTGGCGGCATGAGACACCAAACCCCAAATTTAGAGCAGATCAAGATAAGTTAATCTAATCAAGATACCATAGTCGGACTTTTTGGACCATAAAAAATCTTTTAGATCGACCGATCTCATAGATCTAGAAGAACTGAAGAGATCCGACAAGATGCAAACTTAGCCCAACATGTCGCCACCACAAATCTCGAAGATTAGAAGGTGTAAAACTTGAACCCGAATTGCTGTCATTGATCACCCAACTCTACCGCCAGTGCTTTTTTGTGAACTCCTCAAAAGTACCACAACAAAAAGTAAGGTAAAGGAGCAAAGAAAGAAAGAAAGAAAGGGGAGAGAGAGCTTGAAGCCATCCCCCGCCCCATCCACTTGGCGGCTTCTCTTTGGGTGTGGTTTAAAGAGAAGCGAGAAAATAAATTTCTTCCTTAGAGAGAGAAAGGGGAGCAGACCGACAATGTTTTCCAGAATTTAACATTTAAGCTTAAACATAAATACAACATCATCAGCATAATCCAAATAAGTTATAACTTGTAGCACTATTAAATTTAAACTTTAAGTCATAGTTACACGTCCATGAAGCTGCAACGGTTTGACATTCTCTTGCATCCAAATTGTCCGGCAAATGTACCACTAGTTCATAATCCTCGTTACCTTTACTTACATTTATATAGATGTGGTAAAAATAAATCTCCAAACATGTAAGTAAAAACTTCGTAACTGTAATGCTTTGCAAATAAAGATTTACTTCGATATTTTCTAACCAAACAATTAATTACGTCCGCAGATCACAACTTGTGTTCATTATTCAAAGTAAGTGCGTTTCGGTATTAAAACCCAATTTGGAGGCAATGGTGGTTATTGAGATGCTCATGATGTTACCTAAAATGAGTATCTTTCCAATTTTCTAAGATAGCCAAGTCACTACAAGAAAAGAAGGATTTAACGACGGATTTTTAGCGACGGCATTTATTCCGTCGCTAAAAGCCATTTCAGCGACGGAATAAACCGTCGATAAAAATCCGTCGGTAAAACTATTTAACGACGGAACACTCCGTCGTTAAATAGTTTTATCGACGGATTTTGCATCGACGGTTTATTCCGTCGCTAAACGTACCGTCGGTAAATATTTTATAGGTTTTTTTTATTTTCGATGATTTTCAAAAACATATAGGCGACGGAATAATGCCGTCGGTAAAAATACCCGTCGGTGAAAGCAGAGGTTTCCTGACGGATTTTTACCGACGGGTGTGTTCCGTCGGTAAAGGTCTAAAAACACAGATCCCCTTCTGCATTTCTTTCTCCCGTTTCTCTCTCTCTCTCTCTCTCTCTATTAACTCTCATCGGCGATATTTCCTTCGACGCCACCTCCGTCGCCATCCCCGGCAACCCACCCCCAGACGAAATATAGCCTGCCACCGCCACCGTCGCCGCCAGTGCCGCCGATCTTTAAAACCGAAGAACCGCCGCCGCCACCGCCGCCGCCACTGCCGTCGATCTCTCTTGCGGTCTCTTGATTTTCAGGTAGGTTTTGCACCAGTTTTTCATATCCATTTGCCTTTCACGAATTTACTTGTAATGTGTATGCTTGTTTAAACGAATTTACTTGTAATGTGTAATTTGCGGAGGCCACTCGGGATTTGCTTGTTCCCCTTAGTCTGAAATAGACATTTGCCTTTCACGAATTTGCTTGTTCCCCTTAGTCTGAAATAGACATTCTAGATTTTCACATCGAAACATTTCTAAAGCTCGTAGACATGTCAACCTTTGGAAAACATTCGCCGGCAGAAATCTCTCTTGTGTTGTTAGACCCAAGCATCTGAGGCTGATTAGGTCTCCAAAATCCCTAGGCAACTCTTTTAGCTCCCAGCATCCCTCTAATTGTAGTGTTTGCAAACTCTGCAATTTGCAAAGGGATGTAGGAAGCGATTTGAGATTTCCATTCCAACTTATGTCCAAGTATTTCAGATGCTTCAAACCCCCAATGGATTGTGGTAGGGTCTCGAATATGGAGTTCCTTAAATCTAGAATCTGCAAGCACTGAAATCTTGAAACGCACGTATCAACAAATGATTGGCTGCAACCCTGTGTAATGTCCCCTTCAACTGTAACGTCCTCTTCAACTCTAATCGTTCGCAAATTCTTTAGTTGAAGAAGAGAACTTGGAAAACCATTCCTTAATTACTTAATTAATTTAATTACTTCTTGAATTGTATTTTTTAATTAATTAATTAAAAAATACAGTTTGTGAAGATCGGCGTATTAATTAATTTAATTACTTCTTTGGCAGGATCCTAGAGAATATGGCGAGGACGAAGATCGGCGTTCTTGTGAAGGGCCGATTCTTCGAGCCACGCCTTTACTGGAAGGACTGGGATGCCGCTGCGAGGGAGGCCCTATGGGAGGAGTGGCTGGTACGGTGAAGTATTTTTTTCAGCGTTAGTAAATGTTAAATTACAGTTTGTTTTATGTTGTTAATTTGTGTTATTGAATGCATTACAGGAGGGGTTCACGTTTGACACGCCTGAGCAGCAGGTACTGGGGCAGCAGGCTTTCTTCGCCTACATCGGCAAGAATTACCGCCGATGGCTCCACGATGCACGGGACCGGGCGAAGAAGGCGCTGCCCGCGGGTGCCCCGATGACGGACATGACGAAATATCCCCCACATTGGATATCTCACCGTGTATGGGGGGAGATGATAGATCGGTGGGCTGCGGATCCAGGTTGGGACGCCAAGAGTAAGAGCGGGGCTGAGAACAGACAGAACAGAGATTCGACGCACACGGGGGGGTCGGTGCCACACGACATCGTCCGACACATGAACGCGGTCGAGCACCCGGATTTAGAGGAGGATGAGGTCATAGCTCTGACCTATACTCAGACGCACGTGCGGAAGAAGGACAAGGACGAGACGCACCAGGCGGGCGACTATATTTCAGATATTGCCCGGCGGATCGATGTGAGTCAATTTATTTAAGTTAATGTTTTTTCTTTCTATCCTCAATGTCTGTTTCGTTAATTAATGCCCTAACATATCGTTAAACCACTATTTTTGCAGGCCTCGTATGAACAGCTAAGGGGGTCCGAGCAGCAGTCCGGACAGCCATCAGCGTCCACTAGTACGGCTGCGAGTACTGGGGGGTTGAAGCGATGGCTGGATACGCCGGAGGTCGTGAATCGGCCGAAAGGCCGCATACGCGGCTTGCCTAGCACGACTCCTCGTGCCGTGATAGGAGCGTCCTCACCCCCTGCTGCCCCTCCACAGACACCGGCTCCTCGGCCTCAGTTGGACGACGAGGAGATCCAGCGCATTGCTACAGTGGTGTGCCGGATGATGAGGGAGCAGGGCACTGCTGGACCAGCCGCCCCGGCCCCGGTTCAGCAGGATCCAGATCCGGGACTCAGGAACCCCTGATGAGCCCCTTCCCGTGCCCGTTCCTAGCTTCCCCCCACCCCCCCGCCCCCGGCTTGTACTCTTCTCCCCTCTCCTAACCGGCTATCTCCGGTTCCCGGCTTGTACATGTATGAGTTTCTTTTATAATAAATATTTTTTATAATTGATTATATATATTTGTTTCTGTATTTCGCTTATTGCGCGTTGTTGTTGAGAATTGAAAATTGTATTTCTGTACAGGTTTAGGTAATTGAAAAATAAAAAAATTGACTTTTGGCGACGAATTTATTCCGTCGCTAAAGTATTCCTTTCAATTAGTTATTTAGCGACGGAATATTCCGTCGCTAAATAAGGTTTTTAGCGACGGAATATTCTGTCGCTAAATATTTAATCCGTCGCTAATTGGACAAAAAAGAAAATAAATTAAAATTCTAAAAATATAATTAGCGACGGAATATCCGTCGCTAATGAAAAATAAATCCGTCGGTAAAAATCACATATTTAGCGACGGATTTAAAAATTCCATCGCTAAACTATTAGTGACGGGCTTTTATACGAGGAATTTTTAGCGACGGTGAATCCGTCGCTAATTCTTTTAGCGACGGATTTTCCCGTCGCTAAAAGCCTGTTTTCTTGTAGTGAGTGTGCATGTTGTGCGCCACAATACAACAGCACCTCCAAGGGAAGGTTTGAATTTGACTTTTTCTTGGCCTTAAGTCATCTTTTTTCTACATTACTTAAACAAGAAATGTAAAAATAAAAAGGAATAACTTACTTCAGTGTCATCTTCAAGTTAAAAACTGTCTATCATACTAACAGAAGGTTTATCTTTTTTAGCAATAGATTCTGAACAACATATTCTTAGTAGAGCTTTTAGATATTTACTTTTAGGTCATCAGTCTTTCATAGAAATAAATAATGTATAAATCCCAATTTGTAGGAAGGATCGAGCACTGTAGCCATAGCTAGTATAACATTTTAAGACTCCCAATATTTTAGGAACATAAGATACATTTCAATGGTCGTGTTTCTCAACACTTGATCCTCACTTTCCATCTCTTCCATTATACAATGAAAGCGAGAAAGAGAAACCCAAACCCGGCTAAGTGAAGCTTAAACTCTTTTTTGCCTTTATGAGTAGATTTTAGAATAAACCGTTGGAGACCTTTTACGGAATTGGACTTATGGGTAGGTTCAGGTTTGGGTCAAATTTTAACGAGTCTATATTTTATATTCCCATATCCAATTTTTGGCAGCGAGTAAACTCGACCTGAGGTTACGACCATTACTTCGCTAGGTCTACCAAAAAAGAACTATGACTTTTTTGGAGGGTAATTACATGAAGAACTGTATATGGTCAGGACCCACTCTTATCGTATTCGTGTGACCCAAAAATAAAAACATTTATAGTACTTGTCTTATTTATGTGAAGAAGAAACTCTAAGTCCACTGTTAGCCAAATACAGTTAGGAGCAAAAATGCTAAATGACATTCAACTCCTTATGGTTTGCTCGTTTTGGCAAATTGAACCTGGGGATTTGAGATCGAGCAACTACCATACCGTTTTCAAATGGAGCAATTAGATCTGATATCAACCTGGACTGTTAAAATAATATAGAAAGAGGCCATAACTATGTCATCCATGTGACCTTCAAGAGGGGTAATGTTGTCGAAACACTTTAAAGGAGAATAATATATTCCTTAAGCCAAGGACAAATTTGTACCTTAAATTATCACCAAAATCAAACTTTGATACCCCATATTTAAAATGTGCCAAATCTGTACCTAAACATTTATTTTTGAACCAAATAAGTTCAACGGCTAACGGGAGCTCAGAGTTGTTTGATATTCAAAGGTTAATATCGTCAATATCAAAAAGTATCCCCAATCCCTTCTTCTTCTACCCACTTTCACCGTTAACCAACTTCACTCACTGTCCCCTTTCTTCTGCACCATAACCTCTATCACCATCATGCCACAAATAGCCACATCCACCAAACCTTCTTAACGGCCTTCTCCATCTCTTTGACAACCCATAATTATATTCTCCTTAATTTAAAGATATTTAATGGAGCAATATCCGGGACTTCCAAAAAATGAGGAATTCAAAATACTTACCTTGACAGAAAGCCCATGATTCTAGCCATTCTTCGATTGCAAAAACTTAACTTGACAAAAAGCCCATGGTTCTAGCCATTCTTTGATTGCAAATAGTTAGCTTGACAGAAAGCCCATGATTCTAGCCATTGTAAATACTTATCCTATATTGACAAGTTTGACTCTCACATCTCTTGTATAAAAGGATACAATATCAATACAAAAGATAAGCTTTTCAAGGAATGCTAAACTCCTTTATGGTGCCAGAGCTTCTATAAACACTTTTATGAGTTCACACACGATTCCCACGCTCAACCTGCTCATTTTTTTTTCTGTCCTACCTTCCAGTCACCTTCTTCTCAACAACACACAACACGGATGATGAACAAAGTTCTACAATAGGAGAAAATACCATTCCAACAATGGTGAACCTAACCTTATTAACCACCCAGATTATTCTGTTTAACCAACCTTACAACTTTTGATTAAACTTTTCGGCAGCACCAACTTTGCCACATGGTAGGCTCAAGTCTCGACTCTCATGTGTGGCTATGATCTCTTCTCGTTCCTTGATGGCTTTTCAGTTTGTCCACCCAAAACCATCACTATCTCAGATTAGGAATTTGTCAATCCCTCTAACAAAGTGTGGTATCGTCAAGACAATTTCATTCGAAATGCTTTGATGGCTTTCGTTGATCCCCCTCTTGCACCATGCATTACCGCTGCAACAACGTCCAAACAGGATTGGGATCAACTTCATACAACCTTTGCAAACAAATACTAGACGAGGATTTACAGTCTCCGTGATTTGCTTAAAAAAGTTTCCCGCGATTCCAAGACGATCTCCGAGTATCTTCGTGAGATTCGCTATCTTGCGGATGAACTTGCAAGTGCCAGCTCACCCATTAGCAATGAAGAACACGTTGTTAAAATCCTAAGTGGCTTGGTTCTTGAATTTCATGAAATCCGTGCGGCTATTTGTGCTCACGACACCCCGATATCCTATGAAGAGCTCTTTGATAAACTGCTTGATCATGTGTTTTCCTCAAGCATGAGGAACTCAAGAAGCACCCAGCCCCTATCACATCATAATTGGCACAATGGACTAGTTCAAACAACCCCAACAATTGCTCAAACCAATGATGGCATCATAAAATATCTAAACGGCAAAATAGCAACAGTCCTTCACAATTCTTCACCGGTAATTCCCAGCCCACTTGGCATCCACACTTTTCAAATAGTCAGCAACCACAAGTTCAATGCCAACTCTATGAGAAGTATGGTCAAGTTGCTCGTGTTTCCTGCTCACGCTCCCACAACCATGTTAAAGCAAAGGCCCTTTTTGCCACAAGAGCAACTTTACACTTTACATACGGTTAAGCCATGGATACTAGACACTAGTGCTTCTCACCATACCACTGCTGATTCTCAAACTCTGTAGATTCCATAGGATTATGATGGCAAAGTTCAAATCTCCACAGGTGATGGTAATATGATACCTATTTCTTCCACTAGCTCTTCCAATTTAATTACACATTCACACACATTTCATCTCCATAATATTATATATGCTCCTGCCATTAAAAAAAACTCATTTTTGTCTCTATATTTTGCAAACAAAATCAAACCTCTATTGAATTTTTCCCTCTAAATTTCTTGTGAATGCACTGAGCTGGTGTGCAGCCAGAATAGAGCTAATCTATATGAGTGGCCAAGCGGACTCAATACTCTGCAAATTTAGTTTCCACTACACCAACTATTTCCCTATGACATCGACGACTGGGACATCCAACCAGTCAAATTCTAAAAAATATCCTTAATGTAACCTCTCTACCTTATTCAACAACAGACAATTTTAATTTTTTTAATTCCTATTGTTGCAATAAAAGTCACAAGCTTCCTTTTTCTAGCAATTCTTTATCAAGTGATAAACCACTGCAAACAATGTACAGTGATCTTTGGGGTCTATCTCATGATCCTTCTTTGGACAAAAAGCTATATTACATCATTTTTTCCATCATTTCACCAAATGCATGTGGCTCTATATGCTATAAAATAAAAGTGAGGTTCAAATTTTTTTTTTCTACTTTGCACCCGCTGGATGAGAAACTTTTTAACACTAAAATTCTCACCCTTTTCTCGGATGGCGGTGGTAAATTCGAAGGTCTTAAACCTCATCTCATTCCCATGGCATTCGACATCTAGTTTTACCACCATATACCCCTCAATGAGTTGCCATTGCTGAACGACGCCATTGTCACATCAATGAAACCGCACATACTCTACTTCATCAAGCCTCCTATACCCTCATCATTTTGGACTTTTGCCTATCAACAGGCAGTCTTCCTCATTTATCGTCTCTCACACAAATCCTTGATAACAGATCTCCATATCAAGCTCTGTTCGGGCAACCTCCAAAATATACTTCACTTCGAACCTTTGGATGTCTTTGCTGACCTTGGCTCCAGCCATATAACAACCGTAAACTTGAACCCGACTCAAGACCACATGTCTATCTTGGTTTTTCTCTTATTTATCATAGCCATCAATGTTTTGATCCCCACTCTTCCAAAATCATCCTATCACATGATGTTAATTTTTTTGAAAATCAATTTCCGTTTCAAAATCTTTTTGCTCATATGAAATCTAATTTAACCAGCATCTCTTGGCATGATATTAGCACCACCACCTTAGAAACTCCCATAAAACCCTCCACCAATCCCACCATCCTTGATTTACCCACTCTTCTCACTATTCACTGTCTGCCTCCTCAATAGCAGCCTTCAACACAAACACATACAACACATGTCCAGTAGGCTGACCAGACTGCCTCATAGGTTTATTTGCCTTTAAGTACCTCAAGTCCAGACATATCGGGTTCCACATCGTTTGCATTTGCCAGCTCTTCAAATCCTAGGCCTACTTCCCCCTTGCCAGCCGACAATCACCCACCCAACTGAGTTGTCATAAGATCTCAACAAAATATCTTGAAGCCAAAAAAGATATTTGATTATCTTGCCACCACCACCGATCTGACCACTGTTTTTACCTATAAGCAAGCACAAAAATATCCACAGTGGAGAACAGCCATGCAAGATGAGTTTGATGCACTCATAAAAGATCAAACTTGGACTTTTGTTCTTTCTCACACGTCCCAATATATTGTTAATTGCAATTGGCTGTTTCGTATCAAATGAAAAGCCGATGGTATTGTTGATAAGTACAAAGCCCGTCTCGTTGCCAAAAGATTCAAACGACGCCCATGTATCGACTTTTTTTTCTACTTTCAGTCCAGTTGTAAAACCAACCAATGTACGTATTATGTTGTCCCTAGCAATCCACTACGGCTGGGCACTACCTCAACTGGACATCAACAACCCATTTCTTCAAGGTCACTTAGAGGAGGAAGTGTACATGCACCAAGTGAAGGGTTTTGAACATCACGAGCTTCCCTCTCATGTCTGTCGGCTAAAAAAAGCAATCTACGGACTCAAACAGGCGTCTCGTGCTTGGTACAATGAGATGAAAAATTTCTTATCACATATGGCTTTTAAAAGTCACACTCGAACAACTCTCTCTTTATTCTCCATCACTGTGGCGTGGTTCTCTATCTTCTGGTCTATGTGGACAACATCATTCTTACTAGCAACAACATGAATACTCTATCTAATGTCATTGCCACTCTCTCCCATTGCTTCTCTCTCAAGGATCTTGGACATTTAAACTACTTCCTTGGCATTGAAGTGGTTCACTATAATGACAGTGTTCTTCTTTCTCAATCAAGTACATTGCTAATCTTCTTAAGAAATGCAAAATGCATGAGAGTAAAGGATTCACCACCCCAATGTGCCCCACAAATCCTTTAAATCTTCATGATTGTTCATCCTCTACATATGAAAAAGAGTATCACACGGCCATAGGTAAGCTTCAATATCTCACTTTTACCCGGCCTGATATTAGCTTTGCTGTCAACAAATTATTTCAGTTCATGCATTCACCATCTTCAATCCATTGGCAAACCATCAAGTGTCTCATTCACTATCTCAAGCACACCATATCTTATGGTCTTCTACTTTGAAAAATATCATCACCGGATCTTCATCAGACGCTGACTGGGCTGGTGGCCAATATGACTGTACCTCAACATCGGCTTATATCATTTATCTTGGCAACAATATTTTAATTGGTCCTCTAAAAAGTAACCCACTGTTGCTCGGTCGTCCATAGAGGCCAAATATGGTGCTGCGACCAGTGCAGTTGCTGAAAGAAATTGGAAAACAAGTCTCTTGCATGAACTGCGGTCTCCTCTCTCAAGTGTTCCTACAATACGCTGTGACAATATTAGCACAAAATATTGTGTCACAACCCGGTCTTTGATAGCCGCATGAAGCCTATCACTATTGACTTCTATTTTGTTCAGGATCAAGTTAAACAAAAAAAGATCAACATTGTTCATG